>JAXCLP010000563.1:0-10009 GCA_035584035.1 Lepidocolaptes lacrymiger | reverse complement strand
AGGGCGGGGACTCACACAATGGGTGATTAACTCTGTGAGTCATGGGGTATTGTTGAACCGCTGATGGCCCATTAGCAGCCACACCCCCTCAGGCTGGGTGTGAAGGTGCTAATGACTTCCTGGGCAGCTGCTGCAAATGGTCCATTGCTCTTGGGGAATGAATAGAGGGTGTAGAATACATAGCTTTGGTCACCCCCACACAGTGATAACTGGTCCCTCCTGCTGAACTAGGACAACCATGAACTGCAGGGAAATCTCAGCTCTGACTGAGCTCTTGGAATACCATCTCCCTCTCCTTCTTCACTGACCTTGCTGTCTGCAGAGCTGTTTCTCTCACTTATGCTCACTCCACTCTCTCACAACAGCTGTTGAACAGTGTTTTTCACCTTGTTAAAAATGTTGTTACAGAGGCACTGCTAATACTGCTGTTTGGTGCAGCTTTGGCCAGCCACAAGTTGGTCCTGGAGTCAGCTAGAACTGACTCTGACATGGGGGCAGCTTCTGGTGCCTTCTCACAAAGTCATCCCTGCAGGTCTGCCCCCACCTCCCTTTTCCCCCATTCCTGCTACCAAATCCCTGCCACAAACCCCCAAACCACATAAACTAAATGCAATCTAATTCTAAGATTCTGTAAATACATGAAGAATGTCAAGGTTCAGCATATATGCATGTCCTTATCTATTTCAAACAATAAAATCAAACCCACAAAAAGATGCATGTATTGTACATTTTTGAAAAGTAAACCGATTACTTGTAGAGTTCTTTAAATCAAAAGTTATTATTGTATATTTAAAAATTATTTAATAAATATCCTTAGCTGTAGGGAACATGATGCTGAATAAATTAAGCATTTGACAATAAACTTACTTCAAAAGCTATTTTCAGACACTTAACCTACGTGGACATTTGCACCAGTCTCTGTAATAACCATTTTCAGAAAGCAATTTTGAGCATTGATTCCAAGGGTTAATTTTTAGAGCTCAATCACCCTGATAGTCTGATCCAAATCTGGGGCTCTCCAGATCATCAGCTCTTCAGCTTGGAGTTTGTCAGTGAATAGATATGTCATATTTGGAGATGATGCAGACAGTGGGACCCTTCCCAGAAGACAGTACCAGCCACGTGTGCCTGCAGTACCACAGCAGGTGCCAGCATTGAACCCCTCACTCACACCACAAAATCAGAATTGCAGAATTGTTAGGGTTGGAAGCGACCTCTGGCCATAATCTAGCCCAACCCCTTACCTACTCATGCCAGTTTCCTGAAAGCTGATTTTTAGGGACATACAACATTCTTCACACCAGGAGCTGGAAATTAAAGATTCCCACCCACTCCAGTAGCAGACACCAGACCAGGGCTACCTACAACCCATGGGTGCTTCTGACCCTGATCAGTAGTTGGCACCAAATTTCACTTTCACACATATCTCATGGTCACTTAGTTCACACACTCCTATAGAATAGAGAGACTACACTGAAAGATAGTTAAGAAAAGACTTCATGAGAAGATAAAAGAAGATAGGACAGGTTGTGTAGGTCAGGCTTAGGGTTCAGCCAGACAAGGGTATGAAGTAGCCTGTATTACAATCAATTCTCTTGGATCCATTTCTTTCTACCCTCTGATTTGTTCCTACCTGCTTCTTCTGGTTCCCCTCCAACATCCTGGACCTCATGGATAACCTTTATCCATACCAAAATCCCAATTTCTTGGTAGCCCATCAGTTAATGCAACTGACCAGCTTTGTTTCTGGTTATTGTCTTTGCTAATGCTAATTGGTCAGGTTTTATGTCTAAGTATGTTGTTTCCCTCTGTTTTTTTTTTTTTGTTTGGTTGGGGTTTTTTGTTTTTTTTTTTTGTTTTTTTTAATGATTCCAGTTTGAAGAGGTGCTAAGTCAGATGATCATATTGAAAAATGAAAATTCTCACACTTCCCATATCCTTAACACTTAGTGCAGCTGTCCAGTTTTGCTTTCATCACTACCTTCCTTGTCATTTGTTCATCAGGTTTCTGTCTGTATATTCTTGCTTATGACCTTCCTTTCTCATTACTTCTCTTTGCATTAAAAAAGACTTTGATCAGATACGTCAAGGAGCAGACACACTCTTTCCACATATGTTGGAGGCAGGCTTATGGAGAAACGAAACGACCCAATATGGGTTAGCTACAAAGCTCAGTTTATTAATGATATTTCTACAATAATACTGTTCTGGGCTGTGCACGCAACAAAGTTCAGTATGTGTCTTATCCTAATTGGCCTGCACCCACTGTCCACGAGCCAATCTCTGCGTTGTGTTCAGTTTATATTCTTGCTCCTGGCACAGGCACTTTGTTTATGCTTTTTTATCAGGGCTTGCTTCTTCTTCAGCAGAGTTCCTGGCTGGGTCAGGCATGCTTAGGCCTCTGTTTCCATCAGGCCTAGGCTGGCAATACCTTGTCCGTGTCCCTTGTCTGTCAACCATCTCTCTACACACATACTCTTGCATTATCCCTTTTCTTCTTTTGAGAAGCTGACTTCCAGCTTTAAGAGAATTGAACAGCTTAGAGATCTGGTCTGTGGTTTCACCAGGTACCCATTCCTGGCTCATAATTTCATGTCAAGTGGTTTAGCACCAGTAGCTGCAAACATCAGGAAAAGCAGTCATTGTGACATACTCTTGGATTCTAATGAAAATAGAGCTACCTGGCAACACACCAAATACAGGTGTTGTGTGTTGTGGTGTGTTCATGTCCATATTACAGGCCTTGAAGAGATGGAACCTATGTGGTCATAAGACTTAGCAAGACATAGCCCTTACTCAGCAGTGTAGTGTCTTCGTGTTCTTATTTACACCTGTAATTAGGTAATCCTGAAGGTATTCTTTTCTGCCAGAACACGGCAAGCTGCAGATAGGTTTGGGAAGTTCACTGAGATGAAGAAACATCTGATTTTTTATCGACTGAGGTTAGCAAAATGATGATCAGTTCTGTATATAACACCATTTCCTTAGCTCTAGGTCACCTCTCCTGGCAGTGTCTTGGTATATCACCTAGGTACATGAAAATTGTTGAGTATCCTACCATATAAAACTTTTGATTTTATACTTGTACAATGAGGGACTTTGACAATAAAAATCTGTCAACTGGTCACTGTTTTTAATGGTCTTGAAACTGTTGATTTACATAAGTGTTCTCTTATAAAATTTTTCTACACACTTCACATTGTTATTCTTCAATTTGATCAGGACAGTTCCAGATGATATAATTTCATATTGCCAAGACAATTATTGGTTTCACTAAAACGAAAATGCCTGAACTGAAAGGAAAGAATACACTTAAATCTTTAGATGTTTTCTTTTGAACTAGTTTCCATTGCATACAGCATTCTTGTGTAAATATGTGCAAAAGTACTCATTTATTAGCCATATGGGGTACAAACAGGACTAAAACAATTATCATACCTAGATGACAGTTCAGGACTAGGATGCTGTCAGGACTAGCCATTCTCCATATGTCCCCATCTGTAATTCTGCCAGGATGAATATCAGGATCAGCAGTATAGCACTGAAATCAATAGCGCTCTTCAAAGCCTCACATTTTTCCATGTGCTAGGTAAATTAGCCTTCATAAGTATTCATCCTGCATTGTGCAAATAACCAGGCTTTTCTGGTTTTATTATCTTTATGCTTAACTTAGGCTGATCACACTGAGTTTCTAGTTTTGTTGTTTTTGGGGGTTTTTTTGTTGTTGTTTTTTAGGAGTTGTTGGTTTTTATGTTTCTTTCAGACCACTGAAGACTGATTTTATAAAGTCTTTCTGTACAGACATCTTCCTGCACTGCAACTGTTCATGCATCATTTCAGTAGTGTGCATAGAACTTGACTCTGGTCTCAGTGGTGTTTTATCAGTCACTGACATTCAAGACAAAGTAATCATGCCTGTAAACTGCTTTGTGCTGTCAGTGACATCTCTTTCAGTGTCAATCTTCAAATGGGTTGAAGAAAATGAATGGAGTGTTGCAATGGAGAGATAGAGACTCTTTAGGAAGAATGGAACGGGAGGATAGGTAAGGGGAAATGCGCTTTATGTGAGAGAGTAGCTGAAGTGTATGGAGCTCTCCCTGGGGATGGATGAAGAGCCAAATGAGGGTTTATGAGTTAGGATTAAAGAGAAGACTAGTAGAGGTGACACTGTAGTGGATGTCTGCTATAGAACACATGACCAAGAAGAACAGACAGATGAGGCTCTCTATGGATGCATAAGAACAGTCTCATTTCTGCAGTTCCTGCTACTCATGGGGGCCTTTATGATGCCAAAATAGCATAGAAAAACTGCTCAAAGACATAATTTTATCTTTAAGCAGCAAAAATATTTATTGTATGCAATGTTGGAGAGCCCCCGATTCGCATCGAACAAAGAAGCTCTAAAGTTCCAGTGTAAAGTCAGGGCTCTGGTGTAAAGTTAAAGTTTTTCGGGGTAGGTAACAACATTTTACATACATATTCATTAGGTCTAGGCATCTAATTACAATATTCATTGTAGGCGGGGTTTGGACGGAGCCTGGGATGAAGTCATCTTTTGAGGAGGTTTTTGGTGGTCATTCCTGTTTCTTCAGCCTCAGAGGGGTCGTTTTCTCTCTTCTTCCTTGGTTGAACTTTTCACCTTTTCTCTACATGTCCAGGCTTGCAAAGAAAACCTCCGGACTCATCCTGACTCCTGACCTCCTTATCTCTCTGGATGCCCACTCTCCATATTATCTCTCTTGTAACACAATGGGTGGCACTCCTTTGGTCAGTTAATCTTTGGGAACCTGTTTTCTCAGTTTAAAACAGCATATTTCTTACGGCAAGGTGCTGAGTCTCCTTCTAAATTAACTTTTTAAATCCTTGCCCTGTTTCATTTAGACACACCTATATTTGCTTGAGGGATGATACAAGCAGTTCTGGAAGTTCCTGGAGTACATTGATGATAACTCCTTTGAATGACACATGAGGAAAGGTGGTCTGTTGCACCTCAGAGTCACCAACAAAAATGGACTCATTGGGGATGTGAAGACTGAAGACAGACTTTGAGGCACTGATCACGAGACAGTGGAATGCAGAATTCTTAGGACAGTGAGGAAGATGAAAGGCAAGCTCACACCCCTGAACTTCAGAAATGGGATAGGGCCCTGGTGGGAAAGGCAGTCTCAGAAATCTGGATGATATCAAAGATCAATTCCTTCATGCTCAAGAGACTTTCATCCCCATGAACATGAAGTTAGGCAAAAATACTGGCAGGATACAATGGATGAATGATCAGCTCCTAAGGAAACTCAGACACAAGAAAAGAAGAATGAAAGAGGTGAAAGCAAACTTTGGCAACCTAGCAGGAACATTATGCAAGACAAGGGATGAAGTTAGGAAAACTAATGTCTACATGGAATTATGTCTGGCCATGTATGTCAAAGATGGCAAGAATGACTTCTACAAGGACAAAGATAAAGACTGGCAAAAATGTGGGCTCATTGCTTACTGATATGGGGGACCTGGTTACACAAGACATGAAAAAGTCTGAGGTATTGAATATCTGAGAGACTGGAAGGTGCAAGGAAGGTGCACCCTTGCTAGATCAGGTTCAGGCCAGGGAATAATTGAGCAAAATTAACATACATAAGTCCATGGGCCATGATGGGATGCATACATGAGCACTGGGATAGTTGCTCAGAACTGAGAGGCCACTCTTGATAATCTTTTCAGTCATGGCAATCATGGCACTGGGAGGAAGTACCTGAAGTCTGGAGGAAAGTAAGTGTTACTGCAAATGCAAGGAGGACCCAGGAATAACACACCAATCAGCTCAACATAGATCTCTAGGAAAGTGATGGAGTAACTCTATGTGAGAAAGAATTTTAGGCATGTGAATAACAAGATAATGACCAAGAGTGGTCAGCATGAATTTAAAGAGTCATGTCTGACCAATTTACTAAACAACTATGATTAAATGACTTGCCAGGTAGACAATGGGAGAGGCCAGGGAATATTGTCTACCTGCATTTTAGTAAGGCCTTTGACATGTAAGATCCTCACAGACTAGCTGTTGATGTATGGGCTGGAAAACCAGACAGTGAGGTAAGATGAAAACTTACTAAGTGGCTAGGCCTGAAGAGTTCTTATCAGTGGAATGAAATCCAGTTGGAAGCCAGTAACTAGTGTTTGTCTCAGAGGTCAATACTGGGTCTACTATTCTTTAACAACTTCACTAACAACCTATGTGCTAGGGCACACTGTACCCTCAGTAAGTTTGCTGATGATACAAAACTGAGGAATGGCTGATAGGGTCATGCGTCAGAGGGACTTCAACAAACCAGAGGTATGTGCTGTCAGGAATCTCGTGATGCTTACCAAGGGGAAGTAAAAAGTCTTGCACCTCAGAGGACCCTCTGGGGGCCACTGATCTGGAAAGCAGCTTGGCAGAGCAGGCCCTCAGGGTCCTTGCAGACACAAAGTTGAATATGAATCAGTAATGTGATTTTGAGAACAAGAGGGCTAATGATGTCTTGAAATGCACTGGGGAAAGTATTACAAGCTGACCAAGGGGACAGAGCTTCCATACGTGGAGAAATGTGATGAGTTCTCTGTTGCTCAGCACAAAAGATATAGGGAGCTACTTGACACTGGCCAATGAAGGGCCAGAAATGTGATAGACTGGAGCACCATTACTGTGAAGGAAGGCTGAGAGCATTAGAACTGTTTAACCTGGAGAAGAGAATACTTAGGTGAGATCTTGTTAATGCAACCAGAGAGGCTGTAAAGCCAGACTGCTTTCAGCGGTGCCCACTGACAGGATAAGAGGCAAATTGTAGGAGTGAAGGAATGGGAGAATTGTAAGGAAGACTCCAAACCTTGGAACTTCGATTGTTTGAAGATTTTGGGGTTATATTGTATTTCTCAATTTATTGTATTATTCTCTATATATTGTATTATAAGTTCTGCAAAATTCCCTCATCCCTCATGGCCCTGAACCCTGCCCTCTGCTTGGTTGGATCTTGCTGCATTGCAGTAGTTTTTCCAATGTGGTTATCCCGACCCTCTATTTTGCATCCTCCTCCCTTTCTCTGCCCCTTCTCTGCCCAAGTTACACCCTCCTTCTGGAGAGTTCTTGTCCTGCCCTATATAAGCTGGAAGCCATTTTAAAAAAGTGCCACTTCTCCCTGAAGCCTTGAAGTGTGCAGATCTGGTCTTTTCAAAGCCACAACAAGTGGCACAAATTGAGAGACAGTGAGGATGACTGAGGACTGGCACAGGTTGTCCAGAGAGGTTGTAGAGTCTCTTACTTTGTATATATTCAAAAGTCAACTCGACATGAGCCTGGGCAACTGCCTCTAGGTTGCCCTTCTTGAGCAGAGGTGTTAGATTACTGTCAGAGGTTAATTCCAATCTCAACCATTCTATGATTCTGTGATAATGCCAGTAATTTCACACAGCGGCTCATTGTGACTGCTGAAAGCAATCAGCATTTAGCTCATGCATGTATTCCTAAAATATTCTTCTTAAAACATAGTGGAATAACTTTTGTTACTTTGTCATAGTTTGCTGGCTTCATACAGCTAAACACTCTGCATGTGTCTTTCTCTTTTCAGCTTATGAATACTGTGCCCACATGTATGCTGTCAGTGAGCTCATGAGCTTAGCACAAGAACTAGTCTTTACTGGGATATGTGATGTAGAAATCTTTTTTTGAATCATGGAGTCATTGAGATCTGGAAAAGACCTCTAAGATAATGAAATCCAACTGTTAACTCAGCACTGCCATGTTCACAGCTAAGCCATGTCCCCAAAGGCTGCATTCACACATTTTTTTTAATAACTCTAGGGATGGTAATTCTACTTCTTTCCAGGGCAGCCTGTCACAGTGCTTGGTCATCCTTTATTTTTCTTTTATATTTTATTTATCTTTTCTGATAACCAAACTGTTCTGATCTGCTTAGATGTAGAGAGGATCCAGGCTCTAAAATGTTCCCAATAAGTGAGATTAAGCCACAAAAAAGGTCAGATACTGGACACCAAAATGATAATTCAACTTTATTTTGTAACACAAAAGAGCAGAGAGAAAGAAGGAAGATAGGAAAGTAGGAATAAGCTAAGGGTAACTGTTAAAAGCATAGGACAGAAGTTACCATCAACATGAAGTGCTGCTGGCTTGCAAGCTAGTTGGGCTTCCTCCCCGGTCATCTTGCAGCCCCTGAGGAGCAAACCAGTGGGCAGAGTAAGAGAGTGGCAGCAGGTCCTGTAGCAGTCCCCACAGCAGTTACCCTGTGTCACCCTGGGCACCACTTAAATATCCTCACCACGGCAGACCTTGAATGTCCATTGGCCAGTTCACTGGTATCCAAGCAAAGTTTGCTACCAAGATGAGCCCTGACTGTCCGTTGACTGGTTCCCCAGTATCTAAGCGATCTCCCTGGCATACCCAATATAGAAGCCTAAGTCTTTGCAGTGTTCTTGATTGTAACTTTTTATCAACAGACTGCCTTTTTGGCTAAGAATTGTTCATCCACATGCCTCCCACGGCTTGCTAGGTACCGCCTGGACCATTTGAAAATGGCTCAGCTCCTGCGGCAGCCCAGCTGTTGTATCAAGACTTTTTAGCTCCACCCTTGAGGCAACAGTGAAGCAAATTCCATATTTTAATCCATCCATTACACAATCTAAATCTTCCCTGGTGCAACTTGAATCTGTTTTCTATTGTCCTGTTTCCAGATTCACCCTTCTTTAGGAACTATGAGATAAAATGTTCATCCAAATGACAGATGGCAGCATTTTATAATGCTACTTCTTAATTCATAATGTTAAAGAGCAACATGTTATCGTCAGTCTGTAGCCCTGTCAAATACAGGAGTAATCTGAATTGATACTCAACTGATCTGTTTTTCAGAACCTAGAGTGCTAGAATTTGTTTTTCTACTTGAACCAGCCCTCAGAATTTTAAAAATTATTGCCTTGAAGTGTAACTAGGAGCTGTAATCAGGAACAAGAGGGCTTTGAATCATACTTGTACTCTTTACACACTGACTCTAGTTATATTTCAGAGCCCTACTAAATTTCCAAACTAAAATTGTGTCTTTTTTATTGTTTAAAGAAAACAGTAGTCAATAAGTCTGTTCTCAGCAGTTTGACTTACTTGACTCTCAGCAAATCAGCTACCTGAAGTAGCACTTTCCTAGAGAAACTTACAAGAAATAATGAAAAAAAGGAAATAACTAAACCAAAGTATTCCTCATCTTCCAGTCAGTGATGAATTAGAAGACTACCACTGGAGTGTGCATATTTTGAATGGACATCCTCCACAACAAAAGTATTTATATTTGTAATGGGAAGTTGTAGTCTACAAATGTGAGGAGAGTGGTAGTTGAAGAGATGTTAAAGCTAATCATATCCTATTCCTCAATAGATCAACAGAACATATGATAACTTTGTACATTTTGCATGCTGTGAGTGCCTGAAGTCATAGCAACATCCACCTCATGCTGGAAATCTATTTCTATCTCCTGCTATTTTGTCTGAAAACTGTGATCTCAGTGTCTAGAATTCCACCTTTGAGAACCTTTGCAGAATATTAATCTCTTTCCAGACATAAACTGCATTGGTCCAGGCACAAAATCACTGCTGCCATATTTGGACAGCAGAAAGTGAAGAATTGTTGCAAAGTATTTGCAGAACCAACCTATGATTAAGGATCACAATTCATTAAAAATGAACTCAGAAAATAGTGAATTGGGATCACTAGTAATTACAGCTGCTAGTGGTTTAGGCACTATCAGCTGACAAAATGGTTTCTGTGCCTGAAAATGTTGGTTACTAAATAAAAACCAGAGGTCCTGCAAAGATCTGGGGCCGAGATCCACAGAGGGAGAGGCCTGCGCTGAACAGGAGGCCCCCAATGTGGAGCACTGTCTTGCAAAGATTTGTGGCCAAGACCCATGGAGGGAGAAACCCACGCTAAATAGGTACAGCCAGCTTTTCATGAGAGACTGCACCCCATGAACTGACC
>JAXCLP010000562.1:0-10012 GCA_035584035.1 Lepidocolaptes lacrymiger | reverse complement strand
AATATATGTGAATATATATATATACTTTTACTAAAATTGTCTTTTTGGGTACTTTTTTTTCCTTTCTCTCTTGGGAGGGGGGAATCCATGTGGCTGGCAGTTGGGCTTGGCAGGGAGCCAACCCAAACCTCCACAGGCTCATATGCATAAGGCACTCCCTCTCATCATCTGTTCAACAGAGATAGAAAGATGTGTGCATGTAGATGTGTGTATGTGTGCATTTGCAAACCCGTGCAAGTAAATGCACATATCTGGCTGCTTATTGATAAATAATACACATACAAAGCCACATCTGCTTCCTTCTTATGTACAAATGGGCTGTATTTACACCCTCCAGCCCTTATTTATTCTGACTAGGGACACTCAGAGGTAGAACATTTTGCAGGGCATTATAGTTTACTATGTTACCTCTCCCTTCTATCATTCATTCTGTCTGATTTTTATCTAATCTCTCTTTGATTGTCCTGGTGCATCTTAAGAGACAAAGTGAATTTTTATTACATCATCAATATAATCTCCAGCTAATCAACATCTGCGTATCACCATGCGGCCTTTGGCTTTTTATCTGTGTCCATAAACAATAAAAATAAGGGATGATTTTTGTGTGTGTGTTCATGTGTTTGTGTGTGTGCATGTTAGTATCAGGCAGAGAGTCACAGCTTCACATTTTCGTTTCAGCCAGCTTGTTTTAGCAACATTGGATCCAGCTTTGTCTTGACTATTGCTCAGATTAATTTCCTAGTGCCTAACACTTAAATCATTTAGCAATTAAAGAAGAAGAATCCATACACGTCTTCTCACAGCAACTGAACTTTACTGTTAACTTATACACACATTTACATGGCATTACAGGCAACACGCCCAGTGCCAGTGGAGTGTGAAGCAGTTAACATATCCCCCTATATGGGTGTTTAATCTCTAAATTTTAAGTGCAATTTGCTACTCTTTCTTGGGTAGGATGATAGTACATTGCATGTCTTTGAACAAGAAGCTCAGAGAGCAAATTTTTGGCTTTTGATTGCTGATATTTTTCCCACAGCTTGCTGTGTAGCACTTAGCCTGCTACTCAGGTCCACAAATTCTGCAGAGTTGAGCTCCTATATATTTTTTTCTCCTCCCTTTCCAGCTCTGGAAGAACAATGAGAATAATACTTCCCCATAAATTAAGACGTGTGCCATACTTTGAAATTCTCATCCTCTCTACAGATGTACAGAATTGCTTTGCTTTCTCTTTAAAATACCCTGATTTGGAAGAACAAGGCAACAGCAGTGCCTCTCTTTTAAGCAGACAGACTTCAGATTGGCTTCCCGGTGGCTTAAGGTGGTACTTGCATCTGATACACAAACTGTAATGCTCTTGTCCCGTCCTGCAGTGCCAGGATGAGTCCTTTCCAAGTTGACCAAGACTGATCACAAACACTGTGCCAGAGTCCAATCGGATATGACAAAATCTTTGATAAAAAAGGCACACACAGAGACAAATTTTAGACTGATGTACTAAACAGCAGCAAACCCTTTGGGAAACAGCCTGTATCTCTTCCACATGAAATATAGTTAAGGTATAGAGCTGTCCATCCAGCACAGTGTGTGCTTAATTCATATTGTGGAAAGCATCCCAGAACACAATAGGTTCTTAAAGTTGAGCAGGTGCTTAAATGCTTTGCTGGATCTGTGGAAATCTGCAGTTTGGATGAAATAATTAAAGCATAGGAGTGTTACAGAAACCAAGTGAAAAGCATAATTCTGTGACTCAGAAATAACACTCCTTCGTAGCTGTTACAGAACACTGAAATCATGAAAGAAACACTGTGGACCTTGAACATCTTGCAGTGTGGATCAGGCTGAGATTCCTCCTATATTTCAAAATATTTTCTTCCTGATTTTTTTGATGGACAGATTCTGATTAGATTCGGCCTGGTAATGGGATTTGCTCCAAACAAAGAGAAACATGGAATATTTTCAGTTCTGTTTTCTTTCTTTATAGCAAACTCTTTTCCCTGGCCCATCCAGCTCTACTCCCTGTTTTGACAAACCAGCTCATTTATCAGATGGGAAAAGAGGAAGGGTGGAACAGGAATATTTTTGGTTGCTTCTGTTTTGCATGATATAATCCCCATTTCCTCTTAGCACCTCTGCAAATTGGAGCTCCAATCTGAAATGGGTCAGTTTATTGCACTCAGGATGAAACCAGATTGGATCTTGAGTCTCTGTCAACCATGTAATAAAGAGACCAGAGTTTTACACTTAAGACAGATAAAGTTGACACTTTATGTAACATCTTTCAATTTCCTGGATCCATTATTGTTTTGCCTTTTCATTTTTGAGGTTTATTTGCATGTGTACTACTAGGCCTCTTTTTATTGTTTCACTATTTATTTATGCCCTCTTGCCCCTCCTTACACCGTTTTTTGCCCAGCTTCTCCAAACCCAGTGGCTAAATCCCCTGGGCAGGTATGAAACCAGCATTATTCCTGGATAAAAATCTACCTTGAAGGATGAAGAGCATTCCCTGTTTGTAAGTGGAAAGCATGAGAAAGAACACATCACTTATCTGAATTTTAATGGAATCTTTCTGAATCCTATGCATATTGCATATGCTGACTGTACGAAGTCAAAGTACTATTGAAAAGGAGGGTATTGCCCTACTTTAGGTTTCACAGTTCAGTATTTAAAAAAATATTCTGCAACAAGCACTTTATTCAATATATGTTTTTCTCCTTATTTAATTGCTCCCTTGCAAGTGGAAGACTTTCAAGATCTGTAAGCTCTCCATATCATGGATTATTCTACTGTTATGTAACATGCACTTTACACTTATTGAGTCATCTTGTGCCATCAAGATAAAGAAGGCCTTAGTATTTTTCCCTGATTAAGAACCATCTATGAAGGTGTGGTGAAGAATTCTGCTCTTGGTTATACCCATGTAAATCTAGAGGAACTGACTCCTGTGAAGTTTTTCCAGGACTACTGCAACATAAATGAGATCAATATTTGGGCCAGTCTGATGGGAGAAAGAAAGAAGAAAAAGAGTTGGAGTTTTCTTTTTCCCTTTGGAGCGTGCATGAGCTGGGAAGGGCTTGTACGCTGCACAACTCATTTCCATGGGAGCTCCAGCAGGGGCAGCAAAGTCAATCTATTTGACTCCAATGCAACACAGTCCAGATATTCACACTTCATAGATAGCAGGTCATTTAGCAGCACATCAGAAATCTTGACTGTGACATCTTCATCATGCTAATTTATGGTGAGCCAGCATCACCTGCCTCAAAATCAAAGGGAAACTGAGGCAGGGTATGTAGTGAGCCTGTCTCAGAGCAGCAGTGTCTGGCTCCTACCTGTATTTTTTACATGTCTTCGCTATGTTGAGGTTACCTATTGCCTTGGTAAGCTGAATTTTCCTCTGTCACTCTTTCTCAAGATGCCAGACACCGTCTCAGACAGCTGATAGGATAAGGCTGCTCTACTTTTCACTAACCTGGGACCCAGTTCTCCTTCAGGGGGCAGAGAGAATTGCTGAGAACCTCTCAAAAGATGCTTTGAGACTCCCTCAAAGCCAGCAGGCACTGACAGGGCTTAACATTTTGCAGGATTGTGTTTAGGTCTGTTAAAGGAGAAAAACTGCACTGTTTTAACTGCAGCAGCATGATCAGGATGATAAAACTTCTGTTAGAGGCATTACAATATCTGTATAGAAATGGTTGCACTGACCATATAAATACACACACACAAGTAGAAGAAGGAAAGTAAAAGCATGCAGGCATCAGGCATTTTTTCACCAGTATGGCTGTGCCCACCCTCCAGGGTCTACTGGGATAATGTTTTTTGTGACAAGGTGATGTTATGCTGGCTCCAGGCTGTGGATCCAGAGGGTGTCCCAGTGCATGAGCCAGAACTTCACAGGATCACAGAATATTCTGAGTTGGAAGGGACCCACAAGGATCATCAAGTCCAACTCTTAAGTGAATGGCCCATACAGGGATCAAACCCACAACCTTGGCATTATGAACACCATGTTCTAACCAACTGAGCTAATCCTAAGAGCAGAGGCAACCTCAGATCTGGATTTGGAGTGAGACTTTTCAGCCTGAGAACAGCAGGATGACCTTGCACATGGACTTTTGTAAAGAAGAAAGACAGGTATTTAAATGCCCTTTGGTAGGACTAGACACCGTACTTCTCACCAGTATGGAGTTGGTGTTGCTTTCCCCCCTTGCCTCCCATTCCTCCCTCATATGTTCCAGACCTTTCTTTACTTACAAGCAGGCAATGTGATGCCTGCTTTAATGGCATAGATAAGTTAGCCATGCAGCTCAGAGTGCCAGCCCTAAACCTAGCCTCTCTTTGACCTGAAATCAAAACAAAAGACATTGGCATCAAAATGATCCTTTGCCAGGTAATGGTTACTTTGTGAATGCTGCCTTATTTCAGCTGCAAGGGGCTCTCATATCTTTGTATCATGCCCAAATCTGTGCTCATCTTAATACTTTATCAATGTTCCAGCAAGCTAGAGAAAAATTAAAACTGGCTGTCACTTCTTTTAGTGCCTACTTGTTTTGTACATTTGTTGTGTGTATGCTTTGGGGTGGGGGTCCCTATTGCAATTGGTGTTTCAAGCTGGACATTAAATTAGGGATTGATTTAAAAACCTCAATATATTTAACCTGTTTGCATTGCATTTCTGATTCTTGTTTTACAAAACTGGATAAATAAAACTTCCCCATGAAGAACTTTAAGATCTTCCAGAAAGTTAATGACTGACAGTCAGTTGAAGTATCAGGGATCAGACCTTCTTGGACTTGCACATACTGTGTTAACAGATATTTCCTAACAGGCAGAGCTTTGACAGATTCTTGCTCAAGGGAATCCAGTTTGTTTTGGTGCATAATAAAGCCACCCCAATACTTTTCTTTGCTTCTTTTTTCTCTTCTCCAGAGAGGAGTAGTTACTGAGGCACCAAAACCTGAGAATAAACTCACCTCCTCATATTTCTCCTTTAGCACTGACCCTCTCCTAAGAAATCAGTTTGGATTTGGTATAGGCAGGATGAAGGTTAGACTCACTTGACTCTCACTGTCTCTTCCACACACCAGATGCAATGCTGCCACTTTGTGGTTCCTTCCTATCTGTTCTGCCACACACTCGCCCAGCACTCGCAACTTGCAAGAGAGCATCCTGTCTTTCTCTCCAAGGAGGGCTGGTGACGCTCCAACTCACACACTGTGTGATCAGAGATGCCACCCAGCCCCACTTGCCTCCACAATGGGCAGAAACCAAGAAAGACCTCCCTGCCTGTGGTCATCAATTACAAGCCCCTTGCATGCTCCCATAGTTTGTCTTGCATGGCTGCTGGTGCTTCATACAAAGATGCTCTGAGTTGAAAGGGAGGGTGTGGGAATGCCCAACTTCATTTCTCAGATAGACACCATCTGCTTTGTTTTACTCCCCTATCTAGATCCTTATAGAGGTGGCTGATGCCTTTGGTGCAAAGAAAATATACTCAGGCCATTCTTTTCCTAAACATTCCTTCTTTTTATTGGCTGTTAAGTTCTTGATTCTCCTTTTTTTCCTCCCATTGCTTTTCTCTTTATTCCCCTCCCTCCTCTGGGGAAAAGAAAAACACATACAAAACCACAGGAAAATTAAACCTTTACACAAAGATGCTTTGGTAAGATGCTGGCTTTTCATTCATTTTTCACTGATTATTTTTTATAGGAGAGAAAGGATGGAATGAGAGTGAGGGATGTGACAAAGAGGGCAATTGAGTAGAGGAAAGAAAGTTGTTTAATTTATTTGGAGAGCTCTGTCATTGGTTGTTGTTTTTTCCCCACCCACATGAGAAAATCAAGAGCTTTAAACCATCAGCAACACTCACCTGAATGAAACATCAGGTGGAACTGCTCCCATTTTCCTGGATACAATAAGGATAAGGACTTCCTCTTGGTGTGATTCTTTCCATTTCATCCTAGTTAGGGAATTCTTAGGTGTATTGTAACACCACCAGGCATTCCAAGGCTCCTTTTAATTCAGGAAATTAATCAATTGCTTTATACTGAAGGGTTGTTTCAAACTAAGGCCATAACAGTCCCTTCAAATCCCTCTTTCTCTTTTAAGATGATATGAACCAATACACCCAGGAAGCATTGGATGTGTCTCGTTTCCTGTTCATCCTTGGTGCTCCCCAGAGGGCATAGTTTGCCTCTGTGCAGTGAATCCTCAGAGAGAATCTGGCCTTGGGGATATTGAAATCCAAAGAGCAGGAGTGCAGTGCTGCGAGTTTAAGAACTTGCACTTCAAAAAAAATGCAGGAATAGCAAGGATAGTTGCTATTTCTGAGGAAAATGTGCCCCAGACATGAAGAATCCAGTACTCATCCATGGAAGTGTCTTACCCTTCCTGGTAACAGGCTCAGATTTTGAGGCTGGCTTTTCATGTTCAAGTGTGATAACACACATCTATGTCTGAGTCCCTGCAAATCCCAACCATTGACTGCAGGCTGGGAATTTCCTCACATCTCTCCATAATTTCTCCATCTCTCCCTGAAGGCTATTAGCAAAGGATACACCTGTAGTCCTCATGCTGTGCAAACGCTGCCAGACACCTAGTGGTCTATCTGGTACAAGGTTTAAACATCTTATTCACAAAGACTTCACAACCCTGAAAACAGTATGTTCTCTGTGGTTGCTTGGTTCTATGTTCCTATTGGCATAAAATCACATGAAGAACCACACATTGCCTGCTTTTACTGAGGGAGAGGGACAACCTTAGAGTGAAGAATGCTCTTATTAGAACAAACCTAGAGAGGAGCAGGAGATGGTGGCAGAAAAGAGTGATTTAGTAACCAGAGGAGTGGAACTGGGACTCCCATTGCTAGAGGCATGATTAAAGTTGGGATATTTGCAAATCTGACTGAAACAAGGGGAATGCAGGTCTGTTCCGGGGCAGCATTTACTGGGATGTTTTGCTGTTTCAAGACCTAAATGCTTATTTATATATCTTTTATCTGGGGCAAAGTTCTGTGACAGTTTCCTGAACTGCAAAGCAATGTAATAACCCCATGTCTGGAAGGGCAGGTTGCAAAGCCTAATTCACACTTGTAAAATAAATGAGATGTTTTGAGGAAGGGTGGTCAGAAGAACTGAATAATTGAAAAGGCTACAGGAGATCGATGCATAGCAAAAGACACGGTGTTTGTTAACAATTTTTAAATCACAAGAGAACATTAAAATATAAGCCAATATTAAGGTCCTTAGATTATTTTCTTGAAGTTTAGCTCTTGATGATTTTTTTTTTATTTGTGATCACAATTGTATTACATTTTTCCAGCAACAGCTGAGATCAGGACCCTACTGTGCTAGATGCTGTACAGCCACATACAGACCTACCATATTCCAAATGGGTACAAACAAGCACACATCCAGTAGGAGAAAAGAAGTACCAGACCGTGATCTATTAGGCTTGGTTCCTAACCATGAGTTACATTGAGATTAAGACTCAGCTCTTTAAAGGCACTTAGTGCCCAACTTCCATTAGGTATTGAATACCTAAATAAGTTTATGGATCTGAGCATAAATAATTTATCCAAGGGCAGAGCAGCAATCTAGGGTTGGGTTGGGAGTTAAACAGATTATACAAGTCCCAGTCTGATTTCTTAATCACAAAATCATCTTTCCTCTCCATATTTAATGTAATAAATCCCTGACATTCACATCACAACATGGATACACAATGCCCACATCATCAAATCACTGGAAACCTGTAGTGACAAAAATGATTTTCCCTAAACCAAGCCCAACTACAGATACACCAGTACCCAATCTATGCCTAAGGTTGGCTTCTGCTCTCCCTTACACCATGAAAACTGCCACCGCCTTCAGAGATGCCTCCCTAGGTTTACACCCAGATGACAGAGAGCAGAATCCAATCCCAGCACTACAAGCTCAAATATTTTTCACCCAGCTCTAGGGAGGGGATGGATTAGACAAACTGAACTTTCTGAAAAGATCAATATAGAACATCTCTTTCAATTACTTTCCAAAGCACTAAGCCTGTGAAGTTGGTTATGGTGCATTTATAAATCTTTCCAGGAAAGGTTGTCTGACATCCTCCTCTCCCACCTTTATTCCTTGTAATAATCCCTTATTGCCTGGGATGGGCTGGCAGGGCAGCATTACTCACAATGACTGGCAGGGAAGGATCAGGCCACAGTCTTTTAGAATCAGGACAGATAGGGAACTTTTTCATCTCCCTTCCCCAGACACTAACATTCACATAATCAGAAAGGCAGCTAAAGAAGAATGGGAGGGGCCAGATCCAAACCTTGTGAAAGCCATTGCAATGTCACCAGGGCCAGAAGACATTTCAAAAGGTGAACATGTGTGTTATATGCTCCAAACCAATCACAGCCCTGATGGATAACTAGTTTAGATACAGTTAAATAGGGGGATGAGATGAGGGAGTACTTATGCTGATACAGCTCCTTTGATTCATGGAACAAGTTTAAAGCCTACCCAAAAAATTATGCTGAAGATGTTGATTTAAGTTCGGTCATCTCCTACAAGCCATCTGGATCCTCTGATACCTCGGGAATGAAGTGAGGATTTAGAGCATGCAGTGAGAGTTTTCTAGATGACCATGTGTTGTAGTTTCAGAACCTGTCATGGGATTTTCTCCCCCTACCAACACAGAGTTTGGGAGCTAACTCCCAACCCCCCCACTACTAGCTAACAAAAGGAGTGGCTGGGTGCTTGATATTCCAACTTGATTTTGGGGGGAGGTGAGGGGGGAGGGAGAGGTTTCTTCCTGGTGCTGGACTCATTTCATTTCAGCAGCTGCTGTGAGTGGGAGCATGTTGGAGGGAGTTCTTTTGGCTTGGCTCCTCTTTTCCCCCCTCCAACCCCCAACTCTGGGCTCCCTGTGCTTCAGAAAGTCATCGCTACCTTGGATTTGCTACAGACTTCCTGAGGGGGCTGACATCATCAGCAAAGTAGGTGCTGCCCCCCTCTGCCTCCGGCCCAACACCTTTTCCAAACAAAGGATGAGGAAAAGGTCTACAGTGCCCCACGTAAAAGCTTCCACCCAGTCCCTTTGCAGCCACCATTCCCACATGAGTTGTCAGAGCCAGCATCTCCCTCTGCCCTTTGTCTTTGCCTCGATGGAACCCCAGAGAGACCCTCGAGGCTGCAGCCTTCTGAGGTGTGGTATTACCTCCTGCTGCCCGAAAATATAACTGCACCAAAAAGAGCAGAGATAAAACTCAATTCATTTAAAGGTTTTTGGTTGCAGTGTTGCTGTTTGCTCTGTTCTTAGAAATATATGCATATATGTACTGAGGAACAGTTCTTCTTTTCTATACATTTTCCTAATAAAAGTTTGTTCTAAATTTAAAGGGGCATGGTGGTTTTTGGGAAGAAGGCCCCCTTTTTTTCTAGTCTGAATAGACACCTTAGTTTTCCTCTAAACTAAGACACCATGAGTCACTATACCACAGTGTATTTGTTGAAAGGTAAACCTGCAGGAGAAATGAACCCGACTCAAAAGAGATTACAAGTCAGAGTTACAATTTACTAAAAGGATTACAATAAATACAATGATACAGAGAAAAATTGCTTTTAACACATAAAAACCAGAGGTATAACCAAGCACTCTGGAGCACAAACAGAACGGTGTTCTTTAACCCCTGTGCTGAGTGCCACATGGTCCCCCAGGGTACAAAGTAAAATGAAAGAGAAAACCTGTTGGTGAAGATGATGGTCGCAATGTGGTCGAGAGTGGCAGTTGCAGTCCTGTTGAGGTTCTGGTCCTGCTCTGGATCTGATGAGTGGTGCCAGAAGTCCCCAAACCCCAAGATTATATATGCTTAGGTTCAGATGGGAATGCCCAGTACCTCCCCCAGGGCAAGAAGTTTCACAATGGGAGATTTACTACACTATGAGTCATGGGATATTGTTTTGAATGCTTGATAGCCCATTAGCAGACATGACCCCTCAGTCTGGGTGTGAAGGTGCTAATGACT
>JAXCLP010000561.1:0-10024 GCA_035584035.1 Lepidocolaptes lacrymiger | reverse complement strand
GATCCAGGGTTTATATACCATTGGCCTTCAGCTGGGAGTGGTTAAGGAAACAAGGCAGAATACAGCTGTAGGTCACATGTGAGAAATATCTCCTGATTGAAATTTCAGATACAGCCAAAAACTGTGAAGTAAAGAACTTTATTAATAGCATGTGCTGGGTGCCTCAGCCTGTGGGTGGGTCTGAACACACACGAGGGTTGGGGATCACACTTTTTATGGTCTCTGAGATTTGCATGACCAAACCCTCTTGAAAGCCAACCCCTCCCAGGTCGGGGTTCACTCCATTTCCTTAAAAGGTGAAAATTTGTGTCTAATTGGATTTTATTGGCTGCTGCAGACCCAGGGAAGACCTCTCCTCTCTGGGGAGTGTGCCCTTTCTTGGAGGCAAACTCTTCCCTGAGTTCACCCCACATCTCTCCTTAAAAGGAGGGGATGTGGGCGCTTAAACCTGGTTGGTTACTTTTAGGCGGGAAAAACTGTTATGTCTTTGCTTGAACTTTCTTTCCCTAAAAGGAAGGGGTGTGAATGCCCAACTACCATTGGCTGCCTTAAGGTGGGAAAGGCAGTTACGCCTTGTTCAAATTTACTGTTTCAAGGCAGGCTTGGAAATCTAAAGTTTTAAACAATTGTGAATCCCTACCCTGGCTGCCAAGGTCCCTTGGCAATGGGGCCAGACAGGACCCTTTGCCCTATATGCTTTCTGTCTTGCCTGTTTTATACCCCCAGCACCCCATAAACTGTCCACACACAAAATGACTCCTTGGTAGCCTACACACAAAATGGCCCCCAGGCAACCCAACGCAAACTGGCTCCCAGGTGTCTTGTCTCTCCATCTTTCACCTGCTTGTAATAAAACTGTTTTTTTATTCCTCACAATCCCCCCTTTTCTTTTTGTTTGTGGTTTTACTACAAGCATTAAACACTAGACATCTCTCTGATCTTCTGAGCATGTTCTCACTTGATTAGCAACTTCTGTGCTTTGTTAACATTCTTCATTTGCTTGGGACCTGGGTGCAGGACCATAACCTTTTGTATTCCCGTGCTCCCTGTTGTGGTGGCTTCTGGATCCATCATCATGGTGGTCAGGTATACTCCTTTTATTACACTAGAAATTAAACTTATAAACCATGGGATTAAACAGGGCAAAAAAATAACAATCTAGCAAAGGCACACAGGAGAAAGAAGCCTACTTGCTTCCACTATGACCCCCAAACAGTTTAGTCCACCAGCTTCCATCTAATGTAGATTCCCACCTTTGAATCAGTACATGGGCTATCTTTCGAATGTTAGTTGCTATGTTAGTTATTATTTCTCCATTGTTATCAATTTTTAAACAGCAGTCTGAGGTATTAAACTTACTGCACACCCCTCCTTCCTCTGCTAAAAGGTAATCCAAGGCTAACCTGTTCTGGTATATGGCTGCTCTGCTTTGAGTCTGCTGTTGAGCTATCAGTTCCAACCCTTGTGCAGTTTAATTTGTAATAATATCAACCACAACTTGCAGACTTATTATTCGATTCAACATATAAATGGGTGTGCGATCACCCCAGCTTCCATCTTGTGCCTATGTGGCTGGACCGGAAGTTTCTATAATTCTCTGGGGAGGCCATTTGTCCTTACCCCATCTCTGAGTTCCTCCGATTGTTCTTTTCTCTCGCTCTACATCCTCATACAAGGGAACTCCTAACTCATCTCCTTTTTCTAGGGGTAGTAAAAAAAATCTGGGTTGGACTAACCCTAAGGTGCAACATCCTGCCCATCTTTCTGGTAAGAGAATGCATACTCTTTTCCCACATATCCAAAAGAACCCATATGGCACCTTCCAGAATTCTTTAACAGTGTTATCAATATTCTCACAAAATTTCGAGATCTAATTCCTGAGAAGGGATTCCTCTTTGTTCCTTTACACCTATATAGTCCCCAATTAATGGCCCATTTACAATCAAAGGAATTCTTATTTGACCAATACATTGTCAGAGCCTGGGGAATGTACCTGTTAAATGATGAGTTAGTACTTAGGATCCTCTTGGAGGGGGTGTCTTGTACTGAGTGAAAATGGGATCCCTGTTCACCATAAGCAATCTATTCCAATCACTGTGGAACTTAACACCCATCCTTCTGACCAACTTACTTTACTGTTACTGAAGGTAGAGTTCCACTTATGTATTTCTCCAGCACCCAGGGCAGAGCCTTTCCAGAGCCATTCCTCAATCATTACAGGCCCTCCACAAACCCAGCGAGTTACATTTAACTCGTTTGCTATTTTCTCTGCTAGGTTAACAAAGAGATTTTGTTCCACTGAGAGAAGCTCTATGTCCCTGGTTAGTTTTTGCTTTAAGTCAAGATATAGGTTATTTAGTGATGGTAGCAGAGACTCATTCTCAGGTGCCTTTCACTTTACATATGTAACTATCTCTTCCTTTACTAGATCCTGATCTTCTTCTTTGAACGAGATATCCCAACAAACCCATTCCTCATCTTCTGGACAGTCTATTACTAGTCCAGTCTCCTCTGCTCCTAAATTTTTTGCTACCCAGTATTGCTTATAGTTTATGGTGTAGGCTGCTCATTTATCTTTATCATAACACCCCTTATTCATGTGTTGGTGTGCTCTGAAGATGTTCATCATACCCTCCTTAGAATGCATGTCATAATAGCATTTTGGGCAGTTCCTGGCAATATTAACTATGAATTGCAACATAATCAAGGTAAATAGAGGTCCAGTATAGCATGTACCTCCACCCCTCATGCCTATTGGGTTGCAACCAACATCTGGGTAGGAGGATCTTCTTGGTGGCAGGTGCAGGGGCTAATCTCTTTGCCCACTGCTATTTCCTCCTGTGATCACAATTCTACAAATAAGAGTCTCTTGTCTAATGATGCCAGAGGCCCACCCGGTGCCTAAACAGGTGGTGAGTGTGATGTTCCTTGTTATCTGCATATACTTCCCTATGGGTTTCATGGCAGTAGCACCTAATCCACCCTGCTTTGTGCAATAGAGTAATGTGTCCGCACCTAGTGCACCATAAATGGAGTGTGAACCTTAAATCCACTTCCTGGGTCCCCTGTGGATTTAGCATGAACCTAAAACGATTATTACACTTTGCAATAACATATAACCCACAATTACAAAAACAACACATTTTATATTTCACCCTTACAGCCTGGCCTGCATTTATGTTATCAACTTTTGTGTTGATGGCTCCTTCCATGAACTGGCAGCTTGGCTTCGTTTGCTGCAAGGAATGTTCTTCAGTAGCAATCGTCTCTTGATTACTGAAAAATGATTAACTTTTGGGTTATTTTTAACCTTGGGTCTTCTCCCTCACATTCCCATTCAGGAGCAGGGGAAGGAGGCATTACTGGTCCTTTGACCCTTGTACTGTGAGTCCATCCTTTTTCTATTTTTTGAACTGCAGCCTCAGTGGTTGGTACTACCTGATAAGGTCCCTCCCATTCTGATTTTAGAGGTTCTTCCCTCCAGGCTTTTACCAGGACCCAATCTTCTACAGAAATATTATGTATTTTCATCTCCAATTTTACGGTTTGAGGGAGTAGTCCTTGGTGCCTGAGACTGTCTAGTCTTTTGGCTACTATCATTTTTTTTCCACCCATTTCCAGGGTTGGGGTCTTAATACCTTTATGACATGAGGAGTAGAGTAGTCCAAATATCATTTCATAGGGGGATAAATTCAGATCCCTTCTGGGGCTGTTCTTATTCAGAAGAGGGCTAGGGGTAGGCACTTGGTCCAAAGCAATCCTGTTTCTACTGCTAGTTTAGTGATAGAATGCTTCAGGGTCTGATTCATATGCTCTACCCTTCCCGAGCTCTGTGGGTGCCAGGGGGTATGATGTTGCCAAGTGATTTGTAAAGCTTCACATATCAGCTGTAATAGTTTAGAAGTAAAGTGTGGTCCCCCATCAGAATCTAGTTTCGGGTAGTCCACACCTAGGAACTATTTGTTCCAATGATACTTTGACCGCCCTTTGAGCAGTAGCTCTTAGAACTGGAAATGCCTCCACCCAGTGAGTTAGATGATCCACAATCACTAACAAATGCGGCAGTTGGGAGGTTCGCTCCCCCCTTTCCCCTCCCCCCTTAGCCACGTGGTCCCCAGACGTCCCGGCAAAGAGACACACAGTAGCCGTGGGAGAAGGAAGCAGAGAGAAAGTTTATTCACATGGCCAGGGTATTTATAGGGCTTCACAGCCTATAGGATTCAAGGGTTGAAGAAACAATGGGGAAAGGGTTAACAACAGACCAATAAGGGGAGGTTTCACATTGCCTGGCCGAGGTACATTCTTGCATACTAATTAGGAAGATAAGGAGTCTAGGGAAGGAGAAGGGTAACTCAGGGAAAAAAGCAAAAACTCCATTTTACAATACAGTAAAAGAGGCATTCTGGCTGGGTTCTTCATCTTCTTCAGAGACCCATCTCCTGCATGATTTATTCCACTTCTGATATTGTGAGTCTATTCCCACATCTCCTCCTTTCTTATTTTTTAAAGCTGGATATGCTTTTATTGATTTGAAACTCTGGGCACAACGGAGCAGACACGGAAAGACACAAACAGAAAGAGCCACTACAAACACTCCCAGTAATAAAACTATAATGATTTTCCTAACGGTGGCAGAAAGACCTTGAAAAGGCAGCCAGCTAAAAAGATCATCAAGGGTTAAACCATCATCCTGGCGAATTTCACGTACCAAGGAGTGAAGCTGATTTGAGAGTGAATAGACTTAGAGTGGTCAGAAAAGTTGAGACAGCAAAGGCCTTCAAACTCCTCACACCCGTGGCCATTTACTAAAAGTAGGAAATCAATTGCAGCTCTGTTTTGTAGCAGGGCTTTCTTATTCTCTTGGGTATCTAATAGTAATTCTTCAAGTGCTGTACTGGTAGCATTTGCCTCTTTAGCTAACCAGCATGCCATCTTAGTAAGGAGATCTAATGCATGTGTTGTGCCTATTGCTGGAAGTATGATACTACCCAAAACATTCTTGCTGTGTGACCAGAAGTGCATATTGGAATCGCATTCTGCTGTGAATTCATGTAAATGTTGCATATTTGCTAAGGGATGTGGCTCAGCTGGAGGTGGGGGTGCTGGAGCAACAATGGGCTGTGGCACCTTAGGTGGAGGAAATGCTTTGGACTGTGGTGGGTAAGACTTAAGAGGTGGGTGCAGACCTGGGAATTGTCTGCGCATTCTAAAGCGCTTTATATGTGAGGAGGGTGAGAATGCTTGGAAGCTAATGCTTCTTCCAGCATGATTTTTGGAGTGACTTACAGGCAGAGAATTTGCAAAAGTAGCTGGGTTGTATAGTGTTAATTTTCCAAAAGTGCAAGGACCGCCAGTAGCCAATCTAGGGATCATTTTCCAAACTCTAAATCCACAAATCAGAAAAACTCCTTTTGGAAGAATAATTGAGTCAGGCGTTGCATGTATCTGGTAAGGAACTTCTTCCTTGCACCAAAAATTGAAATTAGAATAAGGTCCATGAGAAGTGACATTAATTAACTCAGATGAGGCAACATCTTTGCTGTGGATAAAGTAAAAGCAGAGAGGGGATTTAGTACTTCCCAAGATCTCTAATTCTTCAGGTCTCTGCCACTGATAGCTAAATGTCTGCCTGACACGTTGGGTTTTTCAGGTCGTGTAATACAGTCTAAAAATGGATTTTTGTACTGGTCATGGTCATTACACCAGGGAATATATTGATTTTGGAAGTTCCCCCATTCTCTAGGTGTCCATGGAATCCTTACAAGACAGGTCTTAAAAGGGTTAGTGTGGGAAACTGCCAGGCCTGTGGATTTCTTGACAGAGCAGGGGGAGTGTGGGCTTGGCCAGACTGCTCTGTGCTTGTGAAGATAAGCAGCTTGCAAAGACTGTGAGAACTCAGGAGCACCAGAAGACAAGTACAGAGACAGTAGTTTTGTAACTGTGGCCAATGAGTGATTGTTTGTGTGTGTGAGCACCAGTAATGTTAATGCATGTACACTCAGAGAACACTATAATTGTAGAAACACCATTAATAAACTGAGCTTTGTACTTAATCCATACTGGATCGTCTCATTGCTTCACAAGCCCGCCTCCAACAGGTTAGAGGGGTCTAAGGTAGACAGACAGATAGAATCAGTATTTAGAGATTGTGTCAGGTTTAGCCAAATATTTTGTCTAGACAGCATTACCCAGTTCTGAATTGGAGGAGGAGATGTAGCTAAGACTCCTGACAATGAGCTTTTCTGATTTGTTGGTGTTATGTTGCACACGAGAAACAGGATTATCCCTAAGATCATGCTGCTGGAGGACTGCTTCCTGCTGCTGGTGCTGGATCTGCTGGTGCTGGATCCAGGGGTAGATCTTCTTTGTGGACCTGTTCCTGTGAAAACACAAGCATGGTCCCTTCCCCACACAGTTAGAGGGACAGGGCTAAGCTATCCTCCTGTTAGGAGACAACAGGCAGAACTGTAATACCTCAGGCAGTTAAAAAATCTGTTCCTGTGATAATACATTTACCTTTACAATTTGGAACATTAGAAGTGGCAGAGGCTAGAAGTATTGTATGATATTCTTCTTTGTGTAAGGTTTGTGGTTTAGAGGTTGCTAACTCCAGAGCAAAGGCATTTTTTGAGTGTCTTTTTTGAATTGTTAGGGGGAATTACACCCAATTGCTAGGGAGTGCTTTTTATTTTTCTGCACCACCCTGGGCACCTGTTACCCATTTCCTGACTGCCGAATTTTGCGGGCAGCCCTAGGGGATAGTGCATTCCCATTTTTGTCCAATAGGGACCTGCAATCTGAAGCCCAATGCCACCCTTTCTGGCATCTGGGACAGAGGCTTGGAGGCATGTTTTTTTGAGACTTTACTTTTTGAAATTTTGGACAGTTGACTTTTAAATGACCTTTTTCTTTGCAAAAATGACAGATTACTTGAGAGGGTTCTAGGGCTGCTGCTAATGCTTGAGCCATCTTATCAGCCATCTGCTGGCTTGCTTCTGCAATTTGGTTTCCCATTTGTACATTAGCTTCAGCGAGCTGGTTGCTCATAGACACTTGTGCCTGTACCAGACTATCTGCTACTTTATGATGGGGCCTAATATCTTTGCATGCTTTCACCATATCCATTGAGGGTGGGGTCACAAAGACCCCTTAATACCTGCTGACACTGTGCATTTGAATTGGAGATAGCAAGTTTCAGGAACAATGCATCCTGTGCTTCTTTCACATGTACCTGTTTTTCAACAGCGTCTTTCAGGTGTTCTGCAAAATCAATAAAACATTCGTCAGGTTTTTGAATTATATTAGTGATAGGTGGAGCTGAATCAGATGCCTCGGCTACTGCCTGTAGGGCCTGAAATGCCATATTTCCTGTAGCAATTAATTCTTGCATGGGAATCTGAGCTTGATCAAAATTAGAAGAATAAGGTCCGTCACCAAACAACATTTGTATGGTTTGTTCTACCAATCTCTGTGTAGTGGGCAAAGTTTCATGTGCATATCTACGAATTAAGGTTTTCCACTCATCTAAAAACAACGATACTTGCACTTTGGTTAGCACTGCTTGCATAATATCTTTTAAATCATTTGGAGTTAATACAAATGCTGAAAACAAAAAAGATAGTACATTCATTACATAAGCTGAACCTAACCCATAAGTTGTTACTGCTTTCTTAGCATCTTTGAGAAGCCCTACAGCTAACGGATTCCATTCCGGTGGTTGGTTATGCGAATAAAATACAGGAAATGCTTTGATTACATTTAAATCAGAGAAATAATTTGCTGTGTTATTAATATTGTCCCATCTGTTCACATGAGAATTACCTGTTGGAGAAAAAAATGGGTTAGAGGGAGAGAAATTGTAGGGAAATTAACAGGCTGTTGGATTTCTTCACAGAGCAGGAGGAGTGTGGCCTTGGCCAGATTCTCTGTGCTCGTGAAGATAAACAGCTTGCAGGACTATGAGAACGCAGGTGCAGCTGAAGACAAGCTGCACAGAGACAGTAGCTTTGTAGCTGTGGCCAATGAGTGATTGTTTATGTGTGTGAGCACCAGTAATGTTAATGCACGTACACTCAGAGAATACTATAATTGTAGAAATGCCATTAATAAACTGAGCTTTGTAGTTAATCCATACTGGATCGTCTCACTGCTCCATAAGCCCACCTCCAACAAGAAATGACATTTTGAATTAATTGACAAGTTTGAAAATGGATTATTAGGAGTGAAATTGTTATTGATATCTTGGCTCTTTTTGCTGTTTCTCGGATCTCTGTGTGCTGTAAAATATGCCGTGTGACTTTGCAGAAGGTTCCCAGGGAGACTGTCCTAACACAGGGTTGGTGGAGGTACCGGTATCCCGATAGCCACTCTCCTCCGATGCTGCATGGCTGGGAGCCTTGCCTCATCCCGGCCCTGCGCTGGTGATTTCAGAGGGAAAACCATCCCCTCCCACTCCTGGCCCCGGGGCTGCCGCATTCCCGGTACTGCCCCAGCTGGCTGCAACGCTGCGCAGCCCCGCCCAGGGTTGCCCCGGCAACGGCGCTGAGGGCGGTCCTGGCTGCGTCACTGGGGGCAGCCACGCCCGGCCCGCCTCCCTGGCTGTCAGCTTGCCTCGCATGCGCAGTGATGGGGGGGAGGGGGGGGGGGAGCGCCCTGTCAGTACAGACCGCAGCGCCTGAGGGGAGTGGGACACCGGGACTCCAAGGTACGCCCACTCCCCACGCAACAGGTTCACCGAGTCCCACGCCCTCTTGCCGGTCGCTGCGCAGCCACGCCTGTGTCTCTGGGATGGTGCTCGGCACCGGCACGGCACCGGCGCTGGCAGAACATGTCACCCCCTCCTGCCCCGCGCCTGCACAGTGAGGTGTATTCACCCGACAGGGACAGGACACTGGAAGTGGGGCGATGCATGGCTGCCGTCCCGGCGCGGGTGACCACGCGGCATGGATTGCGCAATGAGCTGCTTTGGCTTGGCTCCGCTGCTCCGGCAGCGGCGGAACGGGGAGCAGCAGCTGCTCAGAGTATTGCGGAGAGCTTTGCCACCATGGCAGTGGCGGTGGCAGCTCTGCAGGCAGAGGAGGGGGCGTCCCCACTGGAATGCCAGGCTGGACCGATGATACAGCTGGAGGTGGTTCTGGTCATGCCACTCGGTTCTCTTCTGATGGGGATGGACAGGACGGCATGCAGGGCAGCGGTGGTGTGGTCGGCTCACAGGGTGAGAGGCTCCCGGACTCAGGAGTGTTTGCGGGTGGGCTGTGGAAATACAGCAGTGGGAAAGAACCAGCCGCCGCTAGGCGTGTGGAACCGGTGGCGGGCTGAGTGAACTCCCCACAAACAGAATATTGTCTTTGGTTAGAGTCTTTTGTGGTTTTTAACGGAGAGATAAATTTCTTTGCTGCCGAGTTTACAAAAACTCCGAGATTGTCATTTTGTTCTTGAGTTTCCAATATTAAAAGTATGTGTGTCCAAGCTAAGCTAGCATGAACAGCTACTCTGTTATTCGATTGTATCGCTGCCCAGATCTGCTTTCCAAGAATGTCCCATTCATTCACGGTAAGGCAAAAGGGAACCTTATAATAATTTTTAGCCATAAACTTGGAAAGACATTTTAGAGCAGGTTTATCAGGCGATTTATCGTTGTTAAGTAATAAAGTTTTTAAACTGCGATAGTTCTCTTTCTCTCTCTTGGAGAGGAAGGTTCCCATTTTAAAATAAAACAAAGTATTTATGGGTCTTTGGGAAATTCCCGAAGTTGCTACCCACCTCTGCCTGTGAGACGGGCTGACAGTGTCCCACAGCTGCTTTCCTGAAGGATTGGTGTGACTGGCGCTGAACTGTGGACACTCAGAACAGCTGAGCTTTGGGGCTGCCGCTGGACGCGGAATCTCCAGGCCATATCCCGCGAATGAAAATCCTGTTGAGTTAAATAACCTCCTTTTCACAGAAAAGATCTGGTTAGTTCCTCACACAGGGGCACCATTTGTGGCAGCTGGGAGGTTCGCTCCCCCCTTTCCTCTCCCCCCTT
>JAXCLP010000560.1:0-10044 GCA_035584035.1 Lepidocolaptes lacrymiger | reverse complement strand
CCCGCAGCCCGCCCGCTCTGCGCGCCCGCCAGGTGCCGCCGCGCCGCCAGCATGGCCCTCCTCCTCCTCCTCCTCCTCCTTCTCCTCCTTCCTCCTCCTCCTCCTCCTGGGGGCGGTGCTGCGGGACACACCCCGGCCGCGCCCCGCCCGCGGCCGCGCCCCCGAGATGCGGGATGTGGGATGCGGGGTGAGGGGTGCGAGATCTGGGATGCGAGGTGCGGGATGTGGGATGTGGGATACGGGGTGCGAGCTGTGCGGTGCGAGATCTGGGATGCGAGGTGCGGGATGTGGGATGCGGGATGCGGGGTGCAAGGTGTGGGGCGCGAGATCTGGGATGTGAGGTGCGGGATGTGGGTTGCGGGATGTGGAATGAGGGATGGGGGTGAGGGGTGCGGGACTGAGCCCCCGCCGAGGGCTCAGATCCCTCCGGCTTATCGCAGGGATGCTCCCGCAGCGCCCTGTTTGCGCTCTGCGCCCTCGGGGTTCCGCTCCCGCGGTTTCATCCCTCTGGGCACCTGCCCTCGCCTGTCGAACGAAGGACGGCAGACTCAGACGCAGTTCAGGCGGGTCTTTTACCCTCTACAAACTTGCGGCTTGTAGGCGCTGTCCAATCCCTGCTCTCTGCCGTTCGCTGCCTTCATCTTTCCTGAACATCCAGAGAGGGGACTCGCACAGAGTCACGGAGTGGTTCGGATTGGAAGGGACCTCAAAGCTCATCACATCCCTAAAGCCCCGTGTCGCGGGAAGGGACACCCTCCAGCAGTACAGGTGTCTGTTCTTCCACCACCCTCCCTGCCCAGGTAGGATGTCATGAAAGGAAGTTAAAGCAAGAATGCAAGACGCGGTGAAATTTCAGAAATAGTGCAAGGTGGAGGACGGGAAGGTCTCGTGTCAGACCACTACACACTTTTTTATTTTTATCTCTTTTCCCTACCTGGGCATATAGAGCAACAAGAGAGAAAAAAGTGCTAATTGCCTAGTGGTCGTTAAAAGTCTCTTCAGGTATTTTATGCCTGTAATTTTCATCCCCTCTATATGCCCTCATAGTAAAAGACCCCATATTAATATTATATTAAGCTTTAATGCAATTGCCGAGTGAGAAGGATGTACTGAGCAGACTGCTCTGTTAGGAAGCATTTCTGCAGATACAACCTGAAACTCCGAGCTGGTTGCATGACAACAAGAAGAGACATCGTGAAATTAGGAGTGGAAATGACCCGTTAACTCGTCTGATCTGTTGGTTACTTTGGCTGGCAACTCACAGTAGTTCCAGCATTTCATTTTGCAAGCCCTTTGTCTGCCATTAAACGCCTGTCAGTGGCAGGGTGACAGCCCTTCCCTAAAGCTCTGGGTTTACATCTCAGCTGGCAATTAATCACATTTTTCTCTGACATTGAAAGTGTTTTGGTTTCAACACATTGCATTGTCAGTAAAGATTTAAAAGGACCAGGCTTTTTGCGCTGGTTAAACTATGAAATTAACAAAAATAACACACCTTGATAAAGAGCTTTTGACACTCTGAATCCCAGAGCGTTTCCTGCTTGCATGCAGAGCAGTGGTACACACACCACGTGTGCACTTCACCCATCACGGAGGCACAAGCCTCTCTGGTGGCACTCAGGCAGCAGCGGTGGGGCAGTGCAGAATTATCCATCAGGTTAGGACAGATAAAGGGAAAAAAATCTCCCCTACATGAATTCAGCCCGTGCTGGCAGAGAAGATGTATTGTCACAGGCTGTAGTCCAGCGTTTCTCTGTGGACATTCAGTAGCTTGTAACATTCCCCAAAACTTCCACTGTCTTCACTACAAAGTGCACAATTCACCTGGCAGCACCCACATGGACTGCAGTTCAGCTGCACAGACATACCTGCGATTGCATCACTACCTCTACAGAGACTTGGATCTTACACGTCAGTCTCCATTGCCAGAGATCTCCCTGAAGAACTGCTGCCTGGAAGGAAAATACTTCTATTTTTCCCCGAGGGCTTCTTTGCTGTCAATACAAAGATAGTGCAAATTTAGGAAGCCTTAACAAAGCTTCTGATATTAATGCATCATTTCTCCACAGCGGTGCTAATTTTACTGCTTATCTCTGTTTTACAACCAAGAATCCAGCTGTCATAATTACAAGGCAAGCTGCACTATAGCTGCTGTGGCAGCCCAGCATGCCTGCACCCCCAAGTGGCAGGCTTGCCTGTTTTTTTTTTTTTTTATTTATTTTATTTTTCTTGAGGGAATAATCCTGTAATACAGCCCCTTTATTTCCCCAATTAGGATAAATCTAAAGGGCCTAACTACACTTGGTACTGAGAAGCCTTTTTCCACTGAGGGCCCTGTGACTAGCAGCTGATTAAAATGACACAGTAATAGTTTCTTCAAAGCCAGGCATTGTTTATTCAGCCAAAAGGGATGAAACAACAAAAGGCTTTTATGTCGGGTTCTTACCTAAAGTGCAATGCCTTTTTGTTTTCAGGTTTTCAGTAAGTTTTATTCTATAAAATCTGCCTCCCTACCTCAGAGTAATCAGTGTTCCTCCAGCTTTCTCATCGACCAGCTCTCCTGGGATGCTCTTCATGTGCTGCTTTCTGCTGCCTGTTCTCTCCTGTGTTCCTGGAAGGACCACGGCTGGGGGATGCTGCAGGGGTTCCCCTTCATCCAGCCCTTTCCTTCTATCCTATTTGCTTTCCTTGGCACAGAGCAACACAGCACCCACTCCAGATCTGTGCTGTGGGGATGGTGCAGACTGAGGTGCAGACTGTTCCTCACAGGGCAAATGCAGAAATTACTTGCATCTAGGTTTTATCAGTGTGGGTTTTATAAAACAAACAGTGCAATTTACCGTTCTAGCCCATGTTTTACCCAAGACTTCCTTTGCAGTTCCCCAGAGCTACATGGCCAGTGTTGTCACCAGGGCTGCTGTGGTTGCTGCATGGCCAGTGCTGTGTGAGTGTCCCAGAACTCTCCTCTTACATTGGCCAGTCCCTGACTTAACTTTCTTGCTGAAGATGCTGCCCTGACATCCTTCATCATCTTCTAAAGATCGGAAATTTTGTATTTTTGCCATTCCTTTTTTATGCTTTTCTTGACTCAACAGCCTTGTTGGCAGCAGGAAAACCTGCCTCGTGACTCTACTTTGTAAGGACTTAAAGCTATGAAAACATCATTTTTATGTGGGAAACCCAAGGACCAAAGGTATCCTGAAGGTTCTCTTCCCCTTATTCTGTTACATGTCTGTAAATCCTTATGGTCTTCAGCACTTGGCTGAAATATGGACAAGATGGGACTGGGAGGGCACAAGCCATTGCAGCTGAAGCTGACTTTCTCACCTTTTATATCAACATTAATATTTATACACAGTACATAAACATCACTTTTTATATATGTGTTTTGATATTTATCTGAGAGGCAAAATTCTTCCTTCTGTCGTGTGAATTCATTATGTGCTTTATGTTTTGGAATTCAAGACCAAAGTGGGCTCAAGAGCTGCCAGATATTAATCCTTAATAATTCTATTTTCCTTTCCCCTGCCATCCGTAGTGTGAATATAGGACATGGAGACTGATTTTCATTTTACAAACTGTTTCCACTCTTCAGGATAATTTCTGCTAAATTTTACTTAGCCACATTCTAATATGAAAATACTTTTTTTTTTAATTATTATTTGTATATCAGTCATTCAGGATCAAGGACTTTTTGCGTCTAGTTTTTTAAATATTTGTCTATCTAAATGATCAGCACTTTTTACCTGGTATTTCTGCCTAACAGGATTACCAGACAGGAACTGTGGAGACTGCCTAAATCTGCAACATCCCTCCCTTAGGCTAAGGATCCCTATTGACCTTCTGGAGTAGAAGCCTAGAATGAAGACACAAATCAACTGCTACCTTGCCAAGGAAAAAAAAGACATCTTGAACTGGGAAAGAGTTATTCCATGGCTACTAATGTCCCCACGTTTCCCTCCATCTTACTTTCATTAGTAGCTTATTTTTCCTTGCATTACTCCCTGCCTTGCCTTATGTGATCAAATGAACCCTTTGAAGCCCTCCAGTATAGGGGAAAAAAATGACAGCCATTAGAAGTGTGGGCAGCCACACTGCCCAAATGATCGAGAACAACAAATTTGAATACACGACATGAAGATGTTTTTAGCGTAAGAAACAGAATAATGGTTAATGTTTAATAATAATGGCATCAGGTCTAGCACTTGTTACACAAAGGATGAACCAAGTGACTCCCACCTGTGCTGCAGCAGCAGAAGAGTAAGAGCTAATCCCTAGTGTTTGCCAGCATCCTGCTAATTTTAGATGTCATCTAGTCATCGTAAGTGTAACCTGCCAATTGCCCTATAACACCTTTAGGGTATCTTGGATACTGGCTTTGTTTGGGAGATTAGCTTTATCACTGCCTGCCATCACTGCACTGGCCAGATTGGAGCCTTCTTAAAGGGAGATCAGGACAGGCTCAGAGCCCAGGGCGCACAGGCAGGGATTATAATTAGGGCTATAAAAAGCCGCTGCTGCACGCTGCAGAACTTTCCATAATGTTTTCTAATAATACGTACTTTGTTCTTGGGGGATTTGTCATACACCGCTCATCACAACCGGCTGCTCTGATTCTGCAAGTCTTCGGTGTGTATTCGAGAAAAGGAGAGATAATGCATCTGCCTGTCACCACCACAGCGACGCTGCCAGAATTACTCTTTGGGTTGACACTGCCTCTAAAAATGGGAGCAATCCGTCCTTTTATCTCTTCCCAAACGCAGCCTGATCCCTCACTTCTCAAACATGCAAGGTTTCCTGTTAAGTCAACGTGGGTTTTGTGGAAAATCCTGCTTCCCTCAAACCTTTCTGGTTCAAAAGCATTGTCATGTAATGCTCCATCACAGGGAAGGGAGGGAGGCGGCTGTGCAACACAGGGAAACACTCTAACTCCATTAAAATAAAAATTAAAAATAACTTTTTCTTTCAGTCTTTCTTTTGCAGAACAGATTTTTTTTTCCTTTTTGACTATTTATAGGAAGAAGCCAACAAAATTGGTGCCATAATTGGTTTTGATTACCTTTCTTTTATTTTGGAAACCAGCCTTTAGTACAGGCAGAGGATAATATTAAGGAATCCTGTCTAAATGTATGAGCATGTTTTAAAATTAATCCTTTGCCTCCCATAATATGAACATGTAATGTCCACCAGAACATAAAAGAAGGGAAGGGTGCACAGGCTAAGGTGTGAGCACAGCCCCTGAAATGAGGTACTCCCACGTTTTGTTCTGCAAAGCCTTCTGCACACCACTGAAGCACCGGAGCCAGGAGGTAATTAATTTCATCTGAAATTATTCCCTGCCCACTTGTGAAAGGAATTTAGATTTATGGGAGAGGCGAGCTGCGGTTCTTTCAGCAGAACTAAGATGTGCAGGAGCCAAATGTGCCTGCTCGATGCCTCTCCACACCATTCACCACCAGCACCACCTGGTTCCTCCCCTTTCCACGTGCATCAGAAAGTCCGAGTTAAGGATTAATGTTACTCCTCTGTATTTCTGGAATTAGGGTAAAAAGGCAAAATTAAGCATCAAACCAGGAGCCCAAAAGCTGGGATGAAAATGGTTCCCCAGGCCCCCGGGACACCTACATTGGGGATGTAAAGCATTCCCTAAAGCCCCCAGGACCCCAAAACTGTGAATGAAAAGGGCCCCCAATCCCCTGAGACACCAAATCAGGAGGAAAAGGGTCCCCCAAAATGCACTGGATCCCAAAATTGACAGTAAAGGGGTCCCCAAAATTCTGGGCCTCCCAAACTGAGGGTGAAAAGAGCCCTCAAAAACAGCAGCAACCCTCAGACTGGGAGTGAGAAGTGTCATGCAAATCCTCAGGATACCTAAAACAGGGGTGAAAAGGTTCCCTGAACACCACTTGGACCCTCAAATTGAGAGCGAAAAGGTTCCTCAGACTTCTGGGAACCCCAGCTTGGGGGTGAAAAGGGTTCCCACACCATCTCGGACCCCCAAAATTTCTACTCAGAACCCTCTGCTAACAGGTGATGATGCTGACACACACCTCTTTCCTTCTTGAGTTTCTCTCTCTCTCCCCACTGGCTCAGGATTCCCTTTTTTTCCCACTTTCATAGTGTCTGCTTTGCTCTAGTGGAGGTTATTCTTCCCTACCTGTGTGTGCTGTCTCTTACAGCAAAGTCAAATCACGCCCATCAATGGGAGTGTTGGGACGTTTGCACCTTTCCAAGCAGCCGTTTAGGGAAAAGGGGCCAACAACTCTTGAAATTTGTGACAAAGCTGGTTTTACCTCTCAGCTTCTCTACTGGGACATCTTTGCACCCAGAATCATGGCAGGGACATCTCTGAAGCCCACTGATCCAGGTCTGCAGAAGATGCAAGAATTCCTTCTCCTTCAATACATATCACAGTCTTAGAAATCTGAGTCCCTGGTTTTCCTTTTACACTTGACCAAATGAAACTGAATTTCTGCAAATCACACAAGGGCTGTGCTAGAAGAAAGCTGGTAAAATTCCAAGTACAGCTTTTCAGAGGCAAATCTGAATCTCCTGCATTAAATTTGTAACAACCAAGGTGTTGTTCTGGTTTTAATGCTGAAGCTGCTGTTTTGCAAAGTTAAATGTGTTGCACTGAGGTCTGCATCCTACTGTTATTTATATTAGAATTTCAAGGAGAACACCATGAATGAATGTGGTGAAAGAGTTTATTTCAGACACCTAAAAAAAGGTATTTTCATTTTAGCAAGAAGGTTCTCCAACCATTTAAGCTGTAAGGAGTTCTTACGGTGTCTGAGGTTGTGTGTTGTTGCAGATCTTGGCAATAAATAAGAAGGAGTTTTTTGTTTGGTTGGGGGTTTTTTGGTGGGTTGGGGTTTGTTTGGTTTGGTTTGGTTCGGGGTTTTTTTGGATAATTTATTTTGCTCTGAGGGAGAAAAGATTTGAAACATAATTTTAGGAATTACTTTGTCTTACTTTCAGCACTGATATTGCACAGTTCATTTTAACAGCTCATCCACACAGAATTTCAGGACTCAGGGGAGGAACCATTAAATCACAATAAAGTGTTTAATGGCATTGCGCCATCTCCATTTTCAGGGACTCAACTGCACTCTTTGCCAAAGATCTCGTGATTTAAAAATAAGAGAATATTATTAGAGCCAAGAGACTTTCGACTCTTAGTCTGTCATGGTGGAACTCATTTCAAATCAGCATTACATACAGTTGATAGATTTCAATTATTAGTTTTGTATGAATCAAGAAGGCAACCAATCAAGATTTTTTTTCTTCCATCTTCTGATACTTGGCAGTCCAGCATGACAGTTTGTAGATAACTCCCTTTGGAATTTGACAGTGTGAGAGATTTTAGAAATAATTTTATGTCACTGCAGCAAACTGACAGAGCCATGCTGCCTCAACGTATGACAACAATTTTTTGTCATATAAAGTTATTCTTAGGTGCTCTTGGCTTGGTGGATTTTTTTCCTTTAGGTTGGTTCGTTGCTTTTGCTGTTGTTTTTGTTGTTTTGTTCTTGAGGTTAAGACCTGGAGATGTGTGCTAGAAATTGATATTCATCACACATACACCTAAAAAGAAACAAAAGCCAAGGAAGGAGATGTGCTAGTTGCAGTTACATTTCTGAAAGGTAATATTTTTCATGACTGGTGGAACATTTTTCTGCAAGATGGAAAAGGGCATACTCATCTAAAGAAGACAAGAGTTCCTCTTTTCTTTTCAGATTGTTAGTGGTGCAGCAGCCAGAAAACTTGCCTGACACAAGAGGCTGAGATTCCAACCTGTGCTCTGACTCAGGTGATGCAACTGCTTCTTCTGGGTTTCTGGTATATCAATTAAATATCTTGACTGTTTCCTTTCCATCATGGAACTCCACTCTTCAGTGTGAGTACTCCAGCTCTCATGATCATTTTGAGAAATCTTCATTTTGCCTCACTTGATTTTATCTCTACTGTCAGTCAAAGCATATTCTGCAGGCAGCTGCTGCAGAGGGTGGGGTGCAGCAGCAACAGCCCCTTCCCTGGAGAATTCCCAGTTAAAGATTACAGGCAAAGGCATGAAGTGCTGTACAGAAACAAAGCAAATGGGAAAAAAATAAGTATAAACAATTTTTAATGAAAAAAATAAGGCTTAGGCATGCAATTCTCTCTCTGGCTTTGGTGTTAATTGTATTGGATATTGGTCTTGGGAAGTAAATAATTTGAAAGTGACTTGGGTTGTCCAAGTTCAAAACTCCTTCAGCCTTCAGACTGACACTTGTATCCTCACAGGAACCTCTGGAGGATTGTGCAGGCCCCAGAGCACCAGTAACATCATCTCTTGCTTTTTTTGGGTTCAAAATCAGGATATCCCTCCCTGGAGGAGGTGGGTGCTGCAGTACTGCTTTGGCAGTCAATAGTAATGATAACAATAACAGTAATAACACCGCCACCACCACTGTAATAATAATAATAACAACATTAACAACAATAATAATGAAAACATGTATGTTAGTATAAGAATATAGAACAAACATTGTTTATAGCACCACTGGATGGGCAAACTGACCATATAATTCAACAGATTTTATGTTGCATTATGCCTACATGTTTCTAATAGGATGCATAAGCCTTAATAACATTGAAATATATAAATATACACATAAAGGTTTTCTTTTTTGCAAGGTTCTTACATTCTGCTTACTCCTTTCACATCTTGAAGTGCTGCCTGAGTGGTAGTTCTGCCACCAAAAAAAAAAACAAAACCCAAAAAACTTTAATTTTTAAAATTGGGAGTTTGGTCTCTTAAGTGAGAATATTTTAAGGGGTCAATTTCATTATCCATTTTTCTCAATTTGAAAAAGCTTCCCAGTTAAGTATTCCCTTACAGGAGTATGTGAAAGAGTATGACAAAGGATGCTGCTGTATACATCTTATATTTAAATGTACTCAAGAATTAGAGTTTTCACAAAGGTAGTTTTCTTTCAATTCCTTTGCTTCCAGTCAGCTAAATAGGAAGATTAATTGCTCCTATAAAATTCAATTATAAATTATGGATGGATATAATATGGAAGTTTATTATTTGTCAAGTTATTTTTTAATATAAGCAGTCAAATATTTTAGAGTCTTGCAAATTAAGGTGGTTTTTACAAATCTGGTATACTCATTCACCAGAGCTGTAATGGGGTATAACATCTCCTAAACAATAGGATTCTGTAGGTGTGGTAGTGAAATAGCCAATATTGGAGCAATGTAACCATAATGAAGAAAAATATTAATTCTCAAAATCCCTCTTTTCATGGCTGGGATAGGAGAGGGAAAAAAAAGGCAGAAACTGATAAGGGCAGACAAATATACAGTTTACAAAAAAATAGAAAGAAAAAGAAGAAGAAAATATTTTGATCATTAACCTTTGGAAAACTGGTGGAAAAAAATGCAGCATCTCAACTATATATATGCATGCAACCAAAAATGACCCATGTATACACAGATTTTTTTCTGTGCCAAACCAGATTCGTCAGTGCTGACAAGGTTTAAATTCACTTTTAAAGTATTCAGAGTAATACAATAATATTGTGTTTGAAATACAAAACAGCAACAAAAAGAATGGTCTTTGCGCCTGAAGAGAAGTCACATTCTATCACTCGGACAGAGAAGAGTTGTACTTCAATGACAAAAGTTATTTGTTTACTCACATATCATTCCTGCTTCTGGCAACTAAAGTCCCTGGGGGTAAAAGGAGTGTCCCCACCCACCAGTCCTTTGTTTGTTTCATCCTGTTTATCTGATCGTATCTGATGATACAGAACTGGGGGAGTGGCTGATCCACCTGAAGGCTGTGCTGCCATCCAGAGGGACCTGGACAGTCTGGACAGTTGGATGGAGAGAAACCTAAAGAGGTTCAACAAGGGCAAGGGCAGGTCCTGCAGCTGGGGAGGAGCAACCCCAGCACCAGCACAGGCTGGGGTGACCCACGAGAGCAGCTCTGTGCAGAAGGACCTGGGGGTGCTGGTGGGGGACACGCTGACCATGAGCTGGCAGTGGGGCCAG
>JAXCLP010000559.1:0-10059 GCA_035584035.1 Lepidocolaptes lacrymiger | reverse complement strand
CACCGTGCCATTTTCAAGCTGGGATTGTTTAGCATGGAGAAAAAGACGGTTCAGGGAAGACCTTCTTGCTTTCTGTATCAAACTGAAAGGAGGTGGTAGTGAGGTGGGGGTCAGGAGGTACCCCCAGTTCTCTTGGGGGCTCCTGGCACTCTCGGGGGGGGTCTGGGTACTTTTGGGGGGGGTCAGGAGGTACCCCCAGTTCTATTGGGGGGGGTCCTGGTGCCCTCAGGAGGGGTCCCAACACCTTCAGGATGCCGAGCACTTTCAGGGGGTGTCCCAGCACCCTCAGAGGGGGTCCCAGCACCCTCGGGGGTGGTCCCGGGGGGTGGTCTCTCCGCCGCCGCGGCCTCCGCCGCGGCCAGGGCGCTCCGAGCCGCCTCCTCCCGCTGCTGCCGCCGCCGCCGCTTCTCCTCCCGCCGCTCCCGCCGCTCCAGCTCCTCCAGCAGCTCCTGCGCCCGCGCCGAGCCCCGCCCGGGGGTCCCGGCCCTCGGGGAGCCCCCCAGCCCCGCCTCGGCCAGGAGCCGCTGCCGCCGCGCCGCCTCCGCCTGCGCCCGCTCCCGAGCCTGGGCGCGCTGCCGGCGCCACTCGGCCACCCGGGCCGGCATCTCGGCCAGGCTGCGGGCCACCAGAGCCTCCCTGGGGACAGGGACATGGGGACAGGGACAGGGACATGGGGACATGGACAGGGAAACCCGGGTCACCAGCGCCTCCCTGGGGACAGGGACATGGGGACATGGACAGGGACATGGGGACAGGGACAGGGGCATGGGGACACCCCTGGATCACCACAGGGACATCCAGGCCACCAGGGCCTCCCTGGGGACAAGGACAGGGACATGGAGACATGGACAGGGACACCCGGGCCACCAGAACCTCCCTGGGGACAGGGGACAGCCCTGGATCACCATGAGGACAGGGACATGGGGACATGGACATGGGGACACCCGGGACACCAGAGCCTCTCTTGGGACAAGGACAGGGATATGGGGACAGGGACACAAGGACACTTAGGCCACCAGTGCCTCCCTGGGGACAGGGGACAGCCTTGGATCACCATGGGGACAGGGAGAAGGACATGGGGACACCTGGGCCAGCAGATCCAGTCTGGGGACACAGGGACAGGGACACCAGCATGGGGACACCGTGAGCCCATCCCTGCTCCCAGTGCCACCAGTGCCCCCAGTCCTGCCCACCCCTGATCCCAATGCCCCCAGAGCTCCCAATCCCCCCAGTCCCACCTCTCCTCCCTCCGCCGCGCCTCCTCGCGCTCCCGCCGGTCCAGCACGGCCTCCACGTCCCGGAGCGGCGGGTCCCACTCGCGCTCGTCCCTCTCGGCCTCCCGCAGCTGCTCCGGGCTCGGCCACAGCCGCCACGCCGCCACCCCCGACGCCTCCCCGAGCCGCCCGAACCTCCGCGCCGCCGCCCGCAGGTCCTCGGGGTCTGCCGGGGCCGGGCCCACGCGGCGGCGCAGCGGGGCCGCCCGGAAGGGCCGCGCTGGGGCCGGGAGAGGCACCGGGGGAGCGAACCGGGCCCGGAGCGCCCGCACCAAGGGCGCCGCCATTTTGGGCCTCGCCGGAAGTGGCGTAAGGGGGAGACTTTTATTGAATAGTGGGCGTGGTTAGAGCGGTTTATGGGCGGGACTATGTTAATGACGGGCGTGGATATAATTTGCCGTGGGTGTGGATATGTTAATGAGATGGGCGTGTCTATGGATGGCCGTGGGTGGGTTCATGTTAATGACGTGGGCGGGGTTGTACGGGATGTAGGCGTGGTCATTATAGGCCACGCCCCCAGCGGGTCCCGGCAGGTTTTGGGGGGACCCCGAGGGGGTCGGGGGGTCCCGAGAGCGGCTCCGGCTCGTCCTGGGGGGGCACAGGGGAGTTTGGGGCACCCTGGGGGGCTCGGGGGAGTTTGGGGGTCCCCGGGGTTGTTGGGGGGTCCCGAGAGCGGCACTGGGAGGTCTGGAGGAATTTGGGGGAGCCCGGGGGGGGAGTCCCGAGAGCCGCCCCGGCCCCTCCCGGGGGTCCCTGGAGGTTTTGGGGGTCCCCGGTGCGGCTCCTCCATAGAGGGGGTGGATTTGGCGCTGCCCGGACCCCCCCGCCCCTCCCCACGATGGGGGGGTTGGGCTATGGGCGGACCCCCCCTCAGTCCCACCTCCACCCTCCCCCCAAAGCCCCCAAAACCTTTTCAGCCGCCGCCAAGCCCGGCGATCGCGGCCAAGCGCCGTTTAACCCCTCCGTGCCCACCCCCCGCCCCCCCCGGAGCTCCCCGGAGCCCCCCGAGCACCCCCCACCCCGGGGACCCCCCACGGGAGGGGGTTCGGGGGGCATGGGGGGGGTCGGGAGCAGGGAAAAGCGGGCGGGGGGGTCGCCCCGACGGCGGGGCCGCCCCTCGCGGGGGCCCCACGGGGGGGCTCGGCCCCCGGACGCCCGACCCCCCCCACAGCCCCCCCCTCGGGCTGCCGGGGGGCCGCGGACGGGGGGGGAGCCCTTAATGGCTTCCAGGCCTCGGCAGCCGCCGGGAATCGGCCGCGAAGCTGAGCCAAAATCCCCCGAAATCGCCCCAAAAACGTTCCCGGAGCCTCCCCCGGGGGGAGGGGGATCCAAGCGCTCGGGGGCCCCGGGGGGAGCTTGGGGGTCCTGATCCCCTCCCCCCCCCACCCGCCGTGAAACCGAGACATCCCCCCGTCCGAACCTGCCAAGGGGGAGGGGCCCCATTTTGGGGCAGTTTTGCCTGATTTTGGGGCCTCTTCGTTTCGCGCCTTTGTCCGGGGAGATTCCCCCCCCCCAGCCCCAAATTTACCCCCGGAGAGGGGGAAATGCCCCACCCCGGTTTTATCCCCGCCCGGCCTCAGCGTGGGGGTCCCCCCCGGATTCCTGGGACCCCCTCCGGTTTCCTGGGACATCTCGGTCCCCTGGGCTGGCAGGTGACACCCCGTGCTGTCGCTGCCTGTCCCGACGAGCCAAAAGCATGCCGTGACATGTCAGGGCGTGTCGCGACACGCGTGGGCACCGTCACACCCCCCCATCCCGGACTCGGCTCCATCTGCGGCCGCAGCCGGTGGCGGGGGCACATCTGGCATGGGGGGTCCCCGAGCAGCTGGTGGGGACTGGGGGGACACGGGGGGGACAAGGGGGGGACATGGGAGGGGGACACGGGGGAGACATGGGGGGGACACACCGGGAGAACGTGGGGGGACAAGGAGAGGAACACGGGGGGGGCACATGGGGGGGGACATGGGGAGGACATGGGGGTGTCACAGCGGGTCACGGGGACTCGGGTCCCCCCTGCCCACGGGGACCACCCTGTCCCCAGATGTCCCCCCCGTACATGGGGAGGTGGGGGGGGGGTGTGCTTTGTCCTCCCCTGTCCCCCGTGTCCCCCGTGGATGGCAGTGCCACCTCCCCCACCATGGCACCAGCCCAGCGCGGGGGAGGGCACAGCTGTGCCACCCACGGGGGACACGGGGACACGGGAGGGGGCTGAGACCCCCCCCACGCACACTCCGGGATCCCCCCCAGTGGCTGTGGGTGTCCCCAAAGCCGTGTCCCCTGGTGCCACCGCCGGCGCCGGCAGCGAAGGGGTGACAGTGGCGGTGGCGGCGGTGCCAGCGCTGGCACCGGGTGGTGACAGATGGCGGAGGGACGCGGCCGCAGCCGGAATGACAGATGAGGCTCCGCCGTCACCGCCGCTGCCATCGCCACTGTCACTGTCACTGCCATCGCCGTGTCACTGCCATCGCCGTGTCACTGTCACCCACCCCGCTATGGCACTGCCACTGCCATTCCTGTGTCATTGTCACCCACCCCGCTATGGCACTGCCACTGCCATCGCCGTGTCATTGTCACCCACCCCGCTATGGCACTGCCACTGCCATCGCCGTGTCATTGTCACCCACAACACCGTGGCACTGCCACTGCCATTCCTGTGTCATTGTCACCCACCCCACTGTGGCACCGCCACTGTCACTGTCCCCACCACTGCCATAGCCATGTCACTGCCAGTGTCACCCACACAGCCATGGCACAGTCCCTGCCACTGTCCTTATCACCGGCGCTGTCATTGTCATGGCGCTGGCACTATCACCCTCGCTGTCACTGTCACCAACAATGTCACGAGCACCGCCGTGGGCACTGTCACTGTCACCATCACCACGGCGGTCACTGCACTGCGTCACCTCTGGCACTGTCACCATCACTGTCACCCGTGGCTCCCGGCCCTGCAGGGTCCCGGTGGCGGCAGGAGGTGACAGAGAGGACAGGGGACATCCCATGTCCCCACAACCCGTGTGTCCCTCGAGTCCCTCACAACCCTTCAGGTGACCCTGTGTGTCCCTTCATGTCCCCCAAAGTCCCTCTGGTTGTCCCCCACGTAACCCATTGTGTCCCCACATGTCCCCGTGTGTCCCCCACGTTCCCCATGTGCTCCTGTGTCCCTGTCCGTCCTCCTGTGTGTCCCCGGTGTCCCCCCGTGTCCCCCCATGTCCCCCCGCGTGTCCCCCCGTGTGTCCCTCATGTGTCCTCTGTGTCCCACACAGCCCCCCCGTGTCCCTCCATGTCCCCCACATCCCCCGTGTCTCCCCCACACCTCCCGTGTCCCCCCGTGTCCCCCGCTGCCGCCCCCTCCCCAACCCACGTGGGGCGTGGCTTATGAGAAAGTGGGCGGTCCCAACACGCAGTGGGCGTATCCCTCACCCAGGTGGGCGTGACCTCTCGCAAAGTGGGCGTGTCCTTCCGTGGAGTGGGCGTGTCCATCAACCAGATGGGCGTGGCCTATCAGGAGTGGGCGTGGCCTCCTCGGCGCTTCCCGCGGCAAAAAGTGCGTCGGGCGCCAACTTCGGCCAAAACTTTCCCCGCGCGCCGCCGGCACCGGGACCCCCGGGACCCCCCGACCCCCCGGACCCCCCCGGGCCCCCCCGCCATGCCCGGCCGCGGCTGACACCGCCGCCATGTACTCCCCGTACTGCCTCACCCAGGTACGGCCGGACCGGGGATTGGGGGGGGGGTCCGGGGGGGCTCCGGTAACGGCGGGGAGGGGGGCTGGGGGGACCATGGCGGGCCATGGAGGGGGGGATCGGTGCTCGTTGCTGCGCGTCGCGGTTGGCTGCCCCCCAACCCTTCCCCCCTCCCCGAAAATTAGGGTGTAACGGGAGGTGGGGGGGGAGACCTCTCCGCGGGACCTCCCGGGGGTAACGGCGGGGCCGGGGGTCGGTCCGGACCGGGAATGGGAGGATCGTGGTTCTGTTGCGGGGCTGAGACCCGGGACCCCCGGCCCGGAGCGCCCGCGTAGCCCCGTTTGGCACCGGGGTGTCCCTTCCCCCCACCCCCCCTTCGGGGGTCGCGGGGGTCGTGGTGCAGGACCCCGCGGGACCCCACGGGCCGGAGCCGTCGGTGCCCACGGGGGGATTTCTTGCGTTTGGCACCGGTGGGACGGGCGGAACCCCCGCCCCGAGAGGGGGGTTGTGCCCCCGGGGTGCGTGGGGGCGCGGCCGGGGGTCTTCGGGGGGCTCTGGGGGACTCCGGGGGGCTCTGGGGGGCTCCGGGGGTCTCCGGCGACCAGACGAGCGCCAAACCCCGCAGGGGCACCAGGTCCGGGGCACGCGTCGTTTTGGGGGGCTTTTCTGGGGGTCGGGGGAGAGAGGAGGGGGCCTTGATTCCCCTTTTGGGGGTGGGGGCGCGTGAGGAGGAGCAACATCGGGGGGCACGGGGGGATGGAGGGCACAACTCGCGGGCTGTGCCAGGGAGGTCCCCCCGAATGCCCCTCTTTGGGGTCCCTCCGGGGGTCCCTCCGGGGGTCTCTGCCCCCCACGCTCTGTCCCGGGGTGCCCCTTCCATGCCCTCTCCATGCCCCCCGTGCCCCCCCACCCCGGGCCGGGCGTCGCCGCTGCCCCCCCCGCTCCGTTGCCCTTTTCTCCCGCTTTTCGGGGCGGTTTTGGCGGTCGGTCCCGCCCGGGCCCGCGGCCAGCGGCGCTTCTCGCAGCTTCGGCGCCCGCCCCGCACACGCGTGTGCACGCGCCAGCGACACGCCAGCGACACGCGTGTGCCCCTGCCTGCCTGGCAGGGCCGGGGCCGCGCATGTGTGCCCCCCACGTCCATGTGTGTGCTGCCTGTGCACTTGTGTGTGCTCCCCTGCACACGTGTGTGCCGTCCTGGCCAGGGGCGTGCTGCCCCTGCAGATGTGTGTGTGCCACTTGCACACATGTGTGCTCTCCCTGCACACGTGTGTGCTCTCCCTGCACATGTTTTTGCACCCCTTGCACAGGTGGGGGCTCCCCTTTACATGTGTGTCCTCCCCATGCACTTGTATGTGCTCCCCTCTGCACACGTGTGTGTGGCCTTTGAACATGTGTGTGCTCCCCTCCACATGTGTGTGCTGCCCTGCACACGTATGTACTCCCTCTGCACACGTGTCCTCGCCTGCACATGTATGTGCACCCGTACATGCATGTGCTCTCCTGCACATGTATGTGCACCCCGTACATGTGTGTGCACTCTCTGCACACATATGTGCTCCTCCTGCACACGTATGTGCCCCTCCGCACACGTGTGTGCCCCACTGCACACACCCCACACACGCATGTTCTGGTGGCCAGCCCTGTGCAGCCTCACACCTCGCACACGCGTGTGGGAGCGTGTCCCTGTGTCACACGTGTGTTTCCCCCTCGTGTGTTCATCACACACATGACCCCCTCTCGTGTTCTCCCCTCGTGCCGTTTTGGGGCGGTTTTGGAGCCGTTTTAGGGCAGTTTTGGAGCCGTTTTGGGGCAGTTTTGGGCTGGTGCCACCGGGAGATCCGGCCCCTGGGTCTTGCCGTGGGCACCGGGTGTGGGAGGTGCCAAAGCCTGGGGACAGCCGGGCATGGGCTGGCCCTGGCACAGCACTGGCCGGTGTCCTCTGGCGTCCCTCGCTGTCCCCTGGTGTCCCCCGGTGTCCCTGGCAGCGGGTCCCTCTCAGTGCCGTAGCCCCCCCCGGTGCCCGTGGGGAAGGCCCCGCTCCAGCTGTCGGTGCCACAGCTGCTCTGGGGCCATGATCTCCCCTTGTGTCCCCCTCCATGTCCCCCCCGTGTCCCCCCGTGTCCTTCCATGTCGCCCCATGTCCCCTCCATGACCCCCCACATCCCACCCGTGTCCCTCAGGGTCCCCTCCATGTCCCCTCCGTGTCCCCTCCCCACCACACGGAGCCACCCCCTGCCCGCCCCCGTGGGACACGAGTCACTGTCACCATCGCCGCTGTCACCATCACGACGTCACCGCTCCTGTCACCACCTGGGTGATCCCGGGGCGGGGTGGGGACACCCCCAGCCCCCTCCCTTGGAGTGATGGCCGAGGATGTCACCGGCCCCTGTGACATTCTGCAGGTGTGACACACGTGTGTGATGGGGACAGGTGTGACATGCACATGCATGTCATAGGGCACAGGCATGACACATGTATGTGACAGGGACAGGTGGGACACACGCACGAGTGGCAGGGACAGGTGGGACACATGTATGTGACAAGGACAGGTGTGACACACCCACCCACGTGTGACAGGGCAGAGGTGGGACACACGTATGTGACAGGGACAGGTGTGACACACACATGTGTGTGACAGGGCACAGGTGCACATGACCTTGGCAGGGGCGTCACACGCGTGTCACAGGTCTGGGTGCCCACGCGTGTCCCGGGACCGCCTTTGCACGCCCTGCCCACGTGGCAGCCGGCCCTGCACACGCGCCGTGTGTGCAACACGTGTGTGGGGCCGTCCCGCAGCACACACGTGTGCGAGGCGTGTGCGAGGCGTGTGCGAGGGTCCCGTGCCGTGGCTGTGCCGTGGCTGATGCAATCGGGGCGGGCGGGAACGCGGCCCCCCCGCCACGTGCGAGGCCGGGGTGGGCAACACGCGTGGGCTCCGTGCCGGGGGGGGGATGACACACATGTGGCATGTGCACAGCCCCCTCCCTGTGTCCCCACAAAGTCCCCATCGTGTCCCTTCCATGTCCCCCCACCCCGTATCCCCTTCCGTCCCCCCCGTTTCCCTCCCTTTGCACCCCCCGTGTCCCATCGCATCCCCCCATGTCCTCCCTGCATCCCCCCATGTCCCCCTCCCCGTGTCCCCCCCTTGTCGCTGGTGGCATCAATAATGGAGCAGCCCTTGGCCGGGCCGGGGGGGCCCTGAATTATTGATGGGCCACCAAAAGCTTTCTTGGACGCGGCAGCACCGCGGGGCCCCCCCGGCCCGGGGCTGGCACGAGGCCACGGGGTGGGCGGCGGGGAAGGGGGGTCGGCATTGCGGGGTCTGCTCTGGGGAGGCAGCGGGGCCGGGCTGGGGTGAGGAGGGGGGTTTTTTTGGGGGGGCACACCCGTACCAGGGTCTGGCGGTGCCAAAACCGCATGGCTCGGCCCCGGGCACTGCGGCACCGCCTGGAGTCACCGCCGGTGCCCCCCTCCGGCTCTGCCCGGGACCCCTCCGGCCCCCCCGGGGTGGGGGTCTCACCCCGGGCTCCCAGCACGGGGATGGGGACGGGGGTGGCGGATGCCCCCGGTCCCCTCGAGCCACCCGGACACCGCCGGGCTCCTCCACGTGGCTGCGGGAAGGGGCGGGCGGGCATTTCCTCGGCGTGCCCGGTGCCCCCCCCAAACACCGCAATGCCAGGGACCCCCCTCCAATGCCAGGCTGCCCCTCCGCTGCCCCAACCCACCCCCTCCCCAGCACCGGAGTGCCCCCCAAACCCCCCGCATCCCCCCTTTCCCTCCCGCCTGGGCCCGCGCCAGAACCATCCGGCACGTTCTCTGCGAGGCCACCTGGGTGCCCCGGTCCCCCCCTGGGCACGGGGGTCCCTCGTGGGGTCCCCCTCCCTCCGCGCCCGGGGGTCCTGGGCACCCCTGGCTCGCTCCCCCCCCCTCGGCCGCGCTGCCTCCCCCCCTCCCCACACACGGGAGGGTCTTGGCAGCGGCGTCAGGGGCCGCCGGGGGGATTTTTGGCGGCAATTCCGGCTGTTTCGGGCTGTTTTCTCTCGCGGCGAAGCCGAGGGCCGGGGGGAGCTGGCAGCGGAGCGGGAGGGCGGGCGCTGCCGGGGCTGGGGAGGGGGGAGCTCCCCGAAAAGGGGGGTGGGTTGGTTGGTTGGGGGGTTGGGTTGGCTTTTTTTTTAATTATTTTTATTTTGCCCATTTTTTTTTCTATCATTTTTTTTGGACCGTTTTTTTTTTCGGATCATTTTTTTTTGTCTTTTTTTTTTCTTTTTTTTCCCCTCTTTTCTGTTTTTTCTGGGCTTTTCCCTCCCGCTCCGGCGCCACCCCCCCCTCCCTTTTCCTCGCCGCCGCGCTGGCGCTTTGCCGGGCGCTCGCAGCTGCGGACGCGGCGACGTGGCTTCGCCCGAGACTGCGGCTCCAATGCGGGCCCGGAGCAGCCAATGGCAGCACCGCGGCACCGCCACCGGACCCCGCCTTGGCACCGACCCCGGGACCCCCGCGCGGGCACCCACCCCACGGCTCGGGCTGACCCCCCGGCCTGAGCCTCCGGATCCTTCCGTGGCAGCGCTGGCTGCACCGGGCGAGGCTTGGGGAGGGGTCTCAGGTGTCCGGGAGGGGTCCCGGCTGTCCGGGAGGGGACCAGGTGTCCGGGCGGTGTCACCGGGGTTGGTGGCTCTTTGTGTGTGCCAAGATGATGGTGGGCACACAGGTGGTGGGGCTGTTGACCCCCTGTCACCTGGGCCAGCCTGCCCCTCCCAGTGCCCTCCCTGAGGCCCATGGGGGTCCTGGGTGTCAAGGAGGGGTCCCAGGTGTCAAGGAGGGGTCCCAGGTGGCCGGGAGGGGTCCCAGTTATCCCAGTGCCCACCCCATGGCCAAGTGGATGCTGCTGGGCCCGACCACCCTGGTCCTCTCCATCTGGCAGGGAAGGGCTGTGGGGCAGGGGGGGTCCAACCACCGTGCTCGGCATCCCCCCCAAAAACCGCCCCGCTGTGGCTTTGGGTTGAAAACCGCGAGGTTTGGGGCTGGGCCGGAGCCGCTACCCGGCCCTGCTGCCGAAACGCCCAGATTTTGGTTTCTTTCCTTCGCACAGAGGGATTTAATTACCGGGG
>JAXCLP010000558.1:0-10065 GCA_035584035.1 Lepidocolaptes lacrymiger | reverse complement strand
TGTGATAAACATTATAATAACTGGGTACTTATTGCAGCTAGGTACAAGCTAAACAAATCATTTAAACAACTTAGACACATCATCTAACCCATGATGTTACCAGTTTATCTCACAGATTGCAGGTGAGATGCAACCCAGTGTCCATGGAAGGGTTCACAAAATCAGTGCTGCAATCCAGCCACCTTCTTGCCTTCTAACACAGGACTCATTTTCTGTGAGGCTCAGTACCTCACAAACTGTTCAATGACATTAGATGACAAAACATTTTAGAGACAAAGTCAAAGTAGATGAATTTGATCTTACAGTCACACAAAATCCTGTGTGGACTTCCAAAACAAATCCAAGGAGATTTCTTTCACAAGCTCCAGCAATGAGAGAGGAGACAGGGATATTCCAAACAATACTTGCAAAAATGCTGCAAAACTACTGGGACAAAGCATACACAAATATGAACATTGCAAAACAATCAATGTAACAAAACCAATACAAATTTTCAATTCTATTACCACATCATCTTTCTCATGAACCACCTGTAAAGAGGAAAACTCAGTCCTACTCAGACCTGTTTAAAAGAGGCTAGCAGTCAATAATCAAGTTAATAGTAAAATGAAGCCTAGAAGACAATAAAAGACAACAGAAATACAATAATCACTGTACTGTCTGGTGTTTAGACAGTATTATTCAAATTAGATTAGCCATCCATCCTGTCATAGTTCAGGGGAGAACTAAGATATCTATGTTGGCCAAGAGAGGGAAAAAACCCCAGTTTGTAATAAACCCTTTAAATGAGAAAAGGCGAAAACTAAAAGTCAATGTCTTTTAGCTTCCAAAAGAGGATGCAGTTATATTTATGGACAGCAGGTGGTGATGTCGAGCCTCAGCTGCTGGCCTCTCTCTTGGGTGAGATGGCAGGAGCACAGTCGCCGGGTCAACTCCCATGGGATCAGTGACAAAAGCAGCAGAAAACCCAGTCTCTGCACTGCACAAAACAGGCATGCTCTCTTCCTCACAGCAGACTCTGCAGTGCCCACAGGTCTCCACGGGTGATCGGCAGAGTCAGAGAGCAAAAGACACAGTTCTGGCCCCCCAGGGATGTCGGACCCCATGTGTCCCCGTCCTCCCTTCTCTCCGCTGAGCCGCTGAGCCACTGAGCTCCTGATCTGCGCAGAAAGCGCAGAAACCCTGGCCACTTCCCCCACCCGAGCCCATCTTCCCTCCCCCTTCCAGCCTGGGGAGAGATAAGAACAAAAGACTCTGGCTAAAGTAGCTAACATCAGGATATGAATATTCATTGTTCCCTTTGTTAACCATCTTTACAGACACTAAGGCGTTAGCTCCAAGCTTTTTGGAAGGAATTCCAATGTAGTGTTGAAACTATAACACATCCTTTTGGAGTCTTTTCAGTTTGGATACAATGATCTTTGTCAGAGCTGCACATGCTGTTAGTGTGTTTTAATTTCTTACCCCAATTTGGATTTAAATTTAAATCCTGATCCTAGTATTCACATCACCTTTGGAAGTGACAGGCCAATCTAGAGCCATTCAATTCTTTCAGAGTGCCTCTGGAGAGCTGGTAATTTCATTTGTTTCCATCACTATGTTACTTCCAGCCTGGGTTTTCCAGTGACACATCCTTCAAGTCTGGCCTGTTCACTGCAAACAGACATGTTCTAATAGCAAATTGTTAGTTCAGGTGAAGGACAAAAATATTTCATCTTTTGGGGGTTTTCCTTAACAGACCACTCTGAACCACTCCCGGGATTCATGGGCAAGACTGACCCAGCAGTGCACCTGGGGCTTCTGTGCTCCACCGGCTCTGGCGGGCAGCTCCACCCATAGGGCCGTGGGGGTCCAGGTCCAGGCCTTCCCAGGGGTAGCTGGCACAACTGCTCTTGCCAGGCTTCTGGGCCACAGGGCCATCCCATCTTGGCATCTCACTTCTACCTGTAGCTCCCAGTTGGGGCAACTCTGTGAGAGCCCTGGGCTCCCCCCATTCTATCCGATGAGGCATCACTCTGTCTATACAGGTGTATCTACCTGCAACTATGCACGCTCTGCCTGTGCTTGTGAATGCAACACAGACCAGCCCTGCTCCTTGCCCTGCAGCATAGGGGTGCTGAGACAAAGCCTCTCCCACAGCACTGGGAAAAGAAGCTGTGCTGCTCGCAGGGGCCAGTCCTGCAACAGGTGCGGCAAAAGCCTTTAGAGCTATAGCCTCTGCCCCCGCCATGGTCAGCAAAACACAAACCGGTGCTTCGCTGAACACCGGGGCTGCCCCCGCCCAGCCACAAATGGCAGTGTTCACAGCAGAGGTGGGGGGAGGGAAAGGAGGAAGGATGTCATCCTTCCCTGCCCCCCCACTCTCCATGATCCCAGGGCTGGCTGCTGCCTCCACCCCTACGCCGCTTGCTGCGATCTTGGTGCTGGCTGCAACCCTCAGCCAGGGGGCAGTGGCTGCACCAGGGATGGTCCTGATGCCAGGGACTGTGGTGGTGGTGGTGCCACTGGTGGAGGAGGTGGTATCGGTCCCCTCAGCTCCATCCACATTCCATGCAGCCCCACCTGCTTTTCCATCCCCCACTGCTCCCCCCACAGCCTCCATGCCTGCCCCCCCCACGGCTCCTGTGCCGGGAGAAGGGCCTCCTCCGCCTGACTCTGTTGTCTGGGTTTGAGCAATAGGGAATGTTTTGCAGTGTTTCCTTTTACCTTTTCCTAATACCATATCCAAAAGCTCTATGGGTGTTTTCTTGGACCCACTGCCCTTCCTCAAATCTGGTCGGTCCAAGAGAAGGAGAAATAACTCTGCATACCTTATCTCCCTCCACTGTTCTTCCTTTTGTAAGGACAAGAGCTGTAACACTACTTCGCTCTGCAAAGATCCATGTTTAGGCCAAATTTCTCCCTTTATCTCAGTGTAGACTGGCCAAATGCGTGTACTTAATCTGATTAACTCTTGCCTGTTAAGTTCTGGTTCCAGGCCAGCTAAATTATACCAGTGGCTTAATATCAATCCTAGGGGATTTTCAGGGATTTCCTGTCCTGTTGATTGCAAAGCACCCATATTCAAGTGAAAAACAACAACAATAGCAACAACAACAAATACCAGCTGGGATTTGACCTTACAACCTTTAGGTTGCTAACCACAATCACAGTACCACGCCACCAGCGACCATATGCACAGTCTGCTAAGGCTACTGGAGACGAGGTGTCCCTCCTCCCCCCTTCCTGACTCTGTATAACTACTTTGTAGCTACTCTGAGAGGCACACACTCCCCCCCTTTCCAAACGGCGCGGTTTGGGCTACTTGCAGCTTTTGGACTTCCGCCAAAAACTGCCTGGGGAAAGTGCAGATTTGGACAGCTGCCAAATTTGCCTGAGCTGCGAACTGATGCTGCCAAGTCTGCACGGACAAATAGCAAGATAGGAAGGGATTAAGAAAACTAAAGAAGGTGGGAGAAAAGACAAAATCTCCCAAGTTTGTCCCTGGTAGCTCACCTCAACAGGTGTCTCAAAGTTCGTCACGACCCAAGTCATTGCAGCTCTTCCCACCGTGTTGTTTTCTGCTATACCAGGCTCCGTCTCCCCAATACCACTCACTGGCCAATTCCAGAATCACGTCGGGGTTACCACTTGTCATTGTTGAGATGGACACAACAAAGGTCAAGCATAGATCCAGTACAGATAGAGTGAGAACCCCTTTTATTCTTCACACAGTTACTTTTATATATTCCTTAAGCATATGTGCACTAACATTATTGGTGTGTATTGCATACAAACAATCATCTATTGGCCACAGTTATAAACATCTGTCTCTGTACAAACTCATCCAAGTTCCTTATCTTGTGCTTCTCATGGGTTCTCTCAGTCTCTGCAAGTTGTTATCTTCACAGATACACAACAATCTGGCCAAGGTCAAATTCTTCTTCCTCTGTCAAGGGATCTGCAGGCCTGCTGCAGTTTCCCACACTTAATGATCTACTCTTTGTACTGCAGCACCTCTGCACCTCTTCCTCTGTGAGGCTGTACATGTGGAAATAAAGTAAATGCTTAATTTTGGGTTAAGCTAAATTTGGGGTTTATCCCAAAAATTTATTTAAATGTTGCACTGTTTTCTTGTGGTGTTTTGTTTGGATGTGTTTTGTTTTTTATTTATTGAACTATAGATAGTAGTGCACTGACTTTTTAGAAACAAACAAACCAATTTCTTGTTCACTGCATTTTCAAAACATGACAACAGAAGTTAGAAAATGCACTGAACTTTAAAAGAAAGGATACATTCAAGTGCTTTTAAGGTCTGATGATTTTTTCTTCCACAGCATGCCTTCGCAGAAATCACATAATGCTGAAACTGTGTCAGTAGTGAGTGTACTTTATTGTCCTTTGAGTGTTTTACAGGTGCCAAAGTTGTTCAGGGCCAGTTCTCCAAGTATGAAGGACAGTGAAAATGAAGTTGACTTTGTATTATCACTGTAACTGTTTATTTCAGTCATTTTTATCTATAAAATATTGGCCATTGTACTGGTAAGAAAATAACAAGTGATATTAGCTGAATATCAAGGGCTGGCTTTTATGTAAAATCTGTAAAGCCCCAAGTAAAGATTTTTAAAGCTGAGGCAATTAAAATAATGAAGCTATACTATGTTAGATGAGTCTGAGCAGCAAGATATCTTGCTTTTCGATAAAGCATACTGTGGAATGTACTTGATGTGAAAATTAAATTATGAAAATACATGTAGATGGGGCACTTAGGGACATTGTTTAGTGGTAGACTTGGCAGTGTTAGGTTTACAGTTGTGACACCAAGCCCCTCAGGATTTGAGCCCTTCAAGATTTGAATAGGGGTTTGAGTCAAACTTTGCAAATTTTTTAAGTTGTTAATCAGTAGCTGTAGCTAGACAATTATGATTAAGCAATTTGTTACGACCACGACCCGCCTTGCCAGGAAAGAGTAATTTTTGGTTTTAGCTAATAAATTCCTTGGTGTGAACTAAAGTAAATTGATACTAGATTATCAGTGTTTACACATATATATATATATTATTTTAGAACAATTTGGTTGCAAAGGAAAACAGGTATGTAGCTATTTTGGTTGTAACATGGCAATATAAAAGCATAAAGGTATTGCAAAGGAAAATAGGTATTTAGCCATTTGGGTTGTAATACAGTAATGTAAAAGCATAAAGATATCACCCAAGAAAATGTGTAAGGGAAAAGAGAGAAAAGCGTAAAAGTTTATAGTCACCACTCAAAGGTCTCCAGAAAACTTAGCTGTTGTCAGTGGTGTCTTGGTCCGTCAGGGAGCGAGGAGGAAAGAAGCCCATGAAACATAGAATTCTGTAGGTTTATATACCCTCAGAAACCCTCCTGGTGCCTCCCCCATGTGTGTGTGTGTGGGCTGTTTTTGCAGAGGCTTGAAGTGCTGTTTTTTGTGAAGTCATTTAGGCTTAAGATTCCTGTTGTGTGAGATGAAAAGATTAAAAAAATTCCAAAGAGGAAGTCCAGTTATTGGCAGCTCCTCCGAAGTGAGGATCAAAGCAGGAGGTAGACAGTGAATCTAGCAATAAAGCAGTTGGTTTTGATGCAACCCCTGTTGCCAGTAGGACCAGAGGGAAAGATAAGTCAGTATTACAAGCACCTTTAAGGCAGCAGTCAGACCTGAGCAGGAGGCAGTGTATGTGCATGTGCTGTTCACCACTTCAGACTTGCTGAATTGGAAGCAGCAAGTGGGGTTGTATCATAATAATCCTGATGGAATGTATAGTATGATTAAAACCATGATGTTAACTCATAATCCAAACTGGGGGGCCATCCAGGCTCTCCTAAAATATTTACCCATGAGGAATGGAAGGCAGTTTCAGAAAAGGCTCGTGAAGGAGTAGTTAGGAAAATAGAAGGAGTAGATCAAAAGGTTCAGGGCATTCCAAATCCTAATGAATTTCTCCCTAAGAATGACCCAAAGTGGGATCCCAACCAGAGTGTGGGGCGAGATTCATTAAAAATATAACAGAAACTGATTTTGTTTGGAATCCAGATGGGAGTGGACAAACCAAAAAATCTTGCCAAGTTGTATGAAGCAAAGCAGGGAGAAAAGGAGTCTCTGTCGGCTTTTTATGAAAGACTGCGTGAAGCAGCTCATAAATGGACTGATTTAGATCCAGAAAGTGAGGAGACCAAGATGCTGCTTAACATGCTTTTGTTGGGCAGTCTGTGCCAGACATGAGAAAGAAACTCTAAAAGACAGAAGGAGCAGAGAGGATGGTTATTTCACAATTGATGTGAATGCATATAAAGTCCATAACAATAGGGAAGAGGTACAAGAGAAGGAGAAAAAGAGCCAAACTAAATTACAGAATTCATTGTTAGCCACCCTGACCAATGTGCAAGGACAGGGAAGAGGCAGAAGGAGAGGTGGATTTTGGGGATGAAGTCTGGGGCAAAGGCATGAGTTAACAACCCTCAAAAAAATCAGTGTGCCTATTTGTAAAGCCCTGGGTCCAAGCCACACGCTGCACAGGCAATTTACTTATATTTAAGGCTCCAAGAGTTCCCGCTGAACTCTTGCGGAGCCTTTGATTCTTAATACCTTGAAGTCACGTAAAGAGAACACACTACATGCTTTTCCCAAGAAACTTCTTTTAATTTAGTGAGAAAATAGGTATTTTGGCAAAAGGTTCACAGGAGTAACATACAACCAAGGAGTAGATTCCACAAAAGTACCCAACAAACATCAAACACCAGTTTAGTGAAATACAACCTGTGAGAAAAATCTCTTTTATTAAATTTAGATGACAGCAAAAAAACCTGTGAAACAAAGAAGTGTAGTGAGCAGGAAAATGTAATAACAGCACGCGCTGGGCGCTCAGGCCACTAGGGTCCAAAAGCACGCCTCCCGTTTCAAAAACTGTGCTTTTGTAGGTTTTTTCCTGGTCACAAAGTCCCACCCTTTTATGTCAGTCAATGCATATTCATTTAAACATGACTTTGCCTTAAAAGTTTGTTCCTCTACCTTAGGTAATAAGGGAGGGGGTGTTGCTCTCTTCCTGATTGGCTGTGACGCAGCCCCCTGGACAAGATGGCTTGTACCTCCCCCTAGACAAAGGCTGCCACGTGGCTGGGGGTCTTTGTTTTAGCTACATCTTTGTCCTGGTTAATTTCCCTATTCCTGATTGCAAGCAGTCCCTGGTACCAGGTCCAGACAGGATCAGGCACCTTACAACTTCGTGATGTGCCTATAAATTAATAGAAAAGCCCCACCCCGCCCAACAGATTTGCTTACAATAAAATCGTGTTATTTATTTCTCATACAACCCATCAGTTTTAAGTTACCCACAAGAGATTAAGAAAGAAAAGAGTAAAGAAAGAAAGATTAAGAGAAGAAAGAAGGAGCAAAGAAAGAGGTTAGAAAAATAGATTAAATAGCTATCACTGAAGAATCCTATGGAAGTCTGGCTTCACATGGTGGTGATAGGCCCCAGAGAAGGGCAAAATGGAGCCCTTGCGCTCCTCTATTTATGTGCTTTGGATACCATGGCCACCCTTTCAAGGCGGGACATCGGGCTCACTGACCACTCAGTGCTCTCCAGGCCAGAGTGAGGGGTGCTATAGCCAATCAGAGGCTCTAGGGGGCATGGTGCGGGCAGGCTACCAGGTGGACCTTTTGATTGACAGCTACCCTGCCACATGGCTTCTGATCCTTGGGGCTGCAGGCCATGTGCCTTCCGATACTGCCATGATGCTTCCAACCTGGAGGCCTGGCCTCCTCCCACCCACATACATGTTTTTTTCCAACACAATAATTAAATAACTGAGCGAGATACAAATCCAGTCTCTCACTCTATTGTAGACAGGAGGGGCGCTGGAAAAAGGAGTGCCCCCAATTTGCAAATGAACAAAAGGGAGAATCAAAAGAAACAGGAATTATGGCAGAAATTGGGCTAGATTGAAGGGGATCAGAGGCATCTATTATTATTTACCTGGCCAATCCTCTGGTTCCAATTAAGCTGGGGAATGAAACAATAGATTTTCTATTGGATACTGGAGCAACTCATTCTGTAGTTACTAGCTGTAAGAGACCTTTAAGTAAAACAAAAGTAAATGTTGGTGCAGTGGGGAGGAAATCCCTCATCTTTTTTGACACCAATGGAATTCAACACAAAATTAACACATCAGTTTCTCTACATGCTGGAGTGTATTTTGCCACTGCTTGGATGGGATTTGCTATGCAATTGACTTTTTCTGACTCTGTCCAGTTGCATATTCCTCCAGAAAATGCATGGAAAGTGCAGATCTGCCTACTTACCAAGGAAAAACCTGCAGAACAGGAAATCCCCAGTGAAGTTTTAGATGCAATTATACCACTTTTTTGAGCATCATGAATCCTGGGACGAACAAGAAATGTGAGTCCAGTAAAAATTGAACTGAAACCAGGAGTCCAACCACTAAAGAAAAACAATACCCTATAAAGTTAGGGGCTTGGTGAGGATTTGAACTGTGAATAGACTCTTTCTTAGAATTTGGGTTATTAAGAAAATGCCAATCAGAATTTAATACTCCAATCCTCCCAGTGAAAAAGCCTAAATCATCAGAATATAGACCAGTACAAGAGTCAGGGGAACCCAGTAGTCCTGAATCCTCAATACCAGAGACTAATATGTACTTTACAGTGTTAGATTTGAAAGGCATCTGTGGATAAATAGAGTCAACTTGTCTGTGCCTTTGAATGGGAAAATCCAACTATAGGACAGAAGATGCAGCTCTGTTGGACCGTCCTCTTGCAAAGATTATACTGGCAAAGGAGCTGGAACAGTGGCATCATGAGTCTTAACACAGCCACTTTACTTCCAGTTTCAGAGACGGAAGAACTGCATCATGACTGTTTGATAACTATTGAACAAGTTTATTCCAGTAGGCCAGATCTCTGAGACGAGATGCTACCTGAGGCAGAGATGGAGCTTTGTACTGACAGGAGCAATTGCATGTTAAATGGACAACAGAAAGCTGGTTACGCTGTGCTAACTATCTCAGAGGTATTGGAAAGCGAGCCACTGCCTGACAACACCTCTGCCCAGAAAGCCGAATTGGTAGCTTTCGCTCAAGCCCTGGAAGTGGGCCAAGGGAAGAAAGTTCAATTATGTCTGCTGTTGATTTATCTCTGCTGAATTATACAAAAGAAGAGGACCAATTAGCAGAACGGTTGAAAAAATAAAGAAGGATTGTGGGAAATACCTGAAAAGAAGCTCTTGGTCCCTGAGAAGATGATAGAAACCCTACTTAAAAGGATGCATCAAGAGACATGTAGGAACAGATGCATTGCTGATTTTAGCAAAAAAGAATTTCTTTGGGCCCAAGATACAAAGTTTTGCAGACATAGTAGTTAAAAAATGTGTAATTTACTGTGATAATAAACCAAAAATAGGAAAGAAAATGCAGAGAGGAAGTGTAAAGTGAGGAATAATACCTGGGGAACATTGGCAAATAGATTTTACAGAATTACCAAGATGTAATCAGTACAAGCATCTATTAGTATTAGTAGATATCTTTTCTGGTTAGCCAGAGGCTTTTGCCTGTCATAGCAACAAGAGTAGAGAAGTAATTAAAGTTTTATTAAATGAATGGTCACCAAGTTTGCTTAAAACTATAATAGTAATGGTTATTGTCATTATCATTGTTTGCATTACCTTGAGTTGTGTCAAAAGATTAATTATATGATCAATAGTAGGACTTCATGTGTCAATAGCCAGGAAAAGCAGTGAGGCTTATGAGTCTTGTCATAAGGACAAATCTCGTAGCCTCAAATGGGGGAAATGACATCAAGCCCCTCAAAATTTGAGCTACTCAAGGTTTGAATAGGGGTTTGAGTCAAACTTTGCAATTTTTTTTCTTAGTTGTTAATCAGTAGCTGTAGCTAGATAGTTATTATTAAGCAATTGCATTGTGAATGTTGTACGCTTGGCTAATCTTTTGTTTTAAGGAAAAGAGAATACAATCCCAAGAGGAATGGGCTGTCTGGATGAGAGCCACCAGGACTGAAGTCAGGAGAACTGAGCAATAACTGGAGGAAAGGTA
>JAXCLP010000557.1:0-10087 GCA_035584035.1 Lepidocolaptes lacrymiger | reverse complement strand
TTCCGGCAGCTCTACAATTGTGTTAAGTTTCTTTCGTTCTTTCTTTCTTTTTTTTTTCTTAAATCACCTGGCTAGATCTCAGTTTCTTGATTTCTAGGAGGCTCTTCTCTTGCAATAATGCTTCTTTTTTAGCTACAATGGCTTCTCTTTTCTTTAAATCTTCTTCTAGTTCCGCTAACTGTTGGTGCTGTTGAAGAATTCTTTCCATTTCTTCATCCAGCCATTTCTTTTGCTCTTCTAACTTCTACAATTTAAACAGAGATCCAGAGAGCATTAACGAGGACTATTTGGGTCAGAATTTTATGACTATGTTTTTCCTCTTTTAGAGTAACTGATAAAACGTGAGAAATCAGCATTTCAATTCTTAACATTAAGTGTTCAACAGAATCCTGATTCAGGATAATACAGAAATAGGACTGACTTAAGGAGAGGCTCGGCAATGTTATATTACTACGTCTTATGCAAACAATTTTATCAGATGCTTTTAAGGAAATGTATTCTTTTCCTAAAAATAGTTATAGAAATAGATGTCATATATAGAATGACAACGACTAAGTTTGAAAGGTACCACAAGAAATCAGCTAGCCCATCCTCGTTGCGTGATTCTTGCCCAAGACCAAGATTTGTGGAAAAACACATCGTGATGAGAAACTCTGATGCTGAAAGAAAGAAAAAATGGGAGTTCTGATCCTGCTAGCAGAGTCTATTATAAGTCTCTTCTGAAGCAATGGTTTATCAGTGGGCATATTGCTGGTATGGCTAAAAAGTTGCTTTTATTTCATTTTTTAAATTGATTTTCACCTCTAAAGACTTTGGTTAACTCATGAAACTCTCATGTTCCAATGTCTAGTTCTGAAATCATGCAGGTAGCACTGTTGCACAGGAAACCTACTATTCTAACGCTGTCATGAACAACCATAGCCATCTGTCATATTTGTCAGATGGGAAAAGAAATAAACAAATAAACCGTGCAACATTTATAACAGAGCTCATCAGAATCACCTTCAAACCTACCAGACAACCAAACTCGTTGAATTTCCAGCTATCTGAATTACTACCTTTGACAAGTCATAGAAAAAACAAAGACATTACAGCCCTCTCCTTTCGTTCATTCAAAACCAGTAAAAGAGCTTCTTGACTTGTCTCAGTTTTTGCTACAACAAAAAAATAACAATTTAAAAAAAAACAGGGGAGGGAGGACGGAATACTCTTCTTCCAAACGCTTTACAAAGATGACACGGGGTGAATAAAGACACCTTTCTTTTCAGTGTCCACACAGATTTGGAATAGATTAGCTACCTGTGATTTCTGTAAAGTTCCCACCGACTTATTTTTCTTCTTTTTAAATGCAGCAATCTCGCTGTCTTTAAGTTTAAGAATCTTCTGTTGCTGTTCCATCTTAAGCTGAAGTTCCTATAAACAAAAACAAACAAACAAAACTTTCTTTCTGCCTCTATCAGTGTGTTTTTCAAACACATTTAATGACAGAATCTACACAATCATGAAATCAGAAATATTGAACTAATTTACATGCAAAATTGCAACTCAGGGCTACACATCACATAATAACATTTAAAAACATAGCTGAAGAGAAAGGAAGAATGAAGATTTCTGTGAAAATACTTATACACAATTTCTTCAGTGTCAAGTAAGCAATTACTTAAAAGGACAAAATCTGGTAGTATAGTACATTGCCTTTGGGAAAACAAAGGTCAAACTGGTTGATCTTATTCTTTGTCATAAGGAAACAGAAAGAATCCTACTTTAATTTGTAGCTGGTCCCGCTGAAGCTCTGCTTCTACTTGCTTCTTTTTTTCACTCTCCTCACGCAGTCTTTTCTCTAGCAGGGTCTGCTGATGCTTCATCTGAGCCACATTCTGCTCAAGTTCTATTGCTCGTTTTTCACTTTGGTTAGATAGAGAAGCCAGATTCTTAGTGTCTTGCTTCTTCTTCTGTAAGGCCTGAATGTTCATGGAAAATTTCAGCTTAACAACAGGAAAACTTAAAACTAAAACCCGACTCAGGTTAATTCTCTATTTCACTGAGTTAGGACAGTGAGCAAGACTTGCTACATTTTGCCACAACAATCACACATTATCTCTAAGGTCTCTGAGCCTTCGTAAAATCATCAAAGACAGAACTATCTAACTACTTAGTTGTTAAATAGTAGTGGGTATAACTGTGTGAAGGTTCTCATTGGCTACTTCAATCCAACTAGCTTCAATTGTGTGAAGCTGGTGAGAGTTTCACAAGCAGAGTGTACGGATTTCAAAGGTGATGCTGAGACAGGAATTTGCAAATCCTAATGGTCATATTGGAAATGCCTGCACTTTCAGCTTAGCTGCATCCATCTTCTTTCGGAACTCTTTTTGTAGCTTGGCTTTCTCAGGAAGCTCTCTCAGCTCCTTATTCTCCAGCTCCTGAAGCTGTTTTTGAGTTTCGGCCAGTTCCATTTTGGCCTGCTCGGATTCTTGCTCCGGTTTAGTTATCTTCAAAGAATATTGCCTGCTTACACACTCTGCATCCTTACCTTAAAGACATCATATCCAAATAGTTTTAAAACAGCAAGATAATAATTTGCAATGTATCACTTAAACCTGTAATTGAATCGTTACTTACTTCATCCTGATTAAACCAAATATTTCTGAGACATTTTCCAAACCTAAACAAACAGCTCCCTTATAACACTGAAATATAGATGAACGAAGGAATCTTAAATCTGAACTCTTCATAAATCATCTGATGTCACCAAAGAAAGTAACACCTGAGTGCCACATCAAGTGAAAATTTTCTGCCTACTGCAGTCCTTGACAAAATAGCTTGCCTGTATTATTATGTTTTTGTTGTTGTTGTTGTTGTTGTTGTTGTTTTGTTTTTGTCTGTTTGTTTGTTTGTTTTTCCCCAGAAGAATATGCTACATATTTCTCAGCTTTCAACTTGGTAATCAGCAAAAAACTCTCAATTGTGTTTCTACTGATTTGCCCTGTTCGGGCAATCTGATTTGCTCTGTTTGGGATTCCGTAAGTACTGTTACTGGGGGCGCACAATGTTTCTCAATGCCAAAAGACTGCCTCAGGAGAATATGTACACACTAGAAGAGTGTGATTGAAACAGGAAAGCACAGATCTTTAGGGTCATCACAATGATAAGTTTCTGGCAAGCATATATATATCAGGACAGGTGTGTAATGATATAGGCTAACAGGGACACTGACCTTTTCCCTCATCCACTTCTGACTCCTGCTTCTCTACTGCTATGATGGCAATGCAAGCATTCCCAGCACAGTGTTGTATCTTCTCTCCTATCCCAGACACTGGGTGACAAACACATGTCCATGAAGAGATCAGTTGCACTAAGCATACGTGAAAAATTACACTATAGGTGGATAAACACAATAAGCCACAAAACACAAAAAAATATTTAACAAACAAATCTGCAGATCACAGCTGAGTAGGACACAATAAAAATTTGCAGCCTTCAATGCACTCATAGCAAGTAATTCATAGAAGTTAGGAAACTGTAAGTTACCAGAAGTATTCCCGCAGAAGAAAATTACCCAAAAACTAAGATATGCAGGTCTTCAGAAGTTTTGTGTCTTTTTTCTTGCTTATTTCTGAATGTCTTCATTTCAATTTTTCAGTCACTTACCCGTTCTTACTAATTCCTTAATAAGTTCTTCTTTCATTTTGATGTTAAGTGCAAGTTCTCTCATTTTTTGCTTGGCCTCAGTGAGTCTCAACTCTGAATTCTTTAACTTCTGCATGTTAAAAACATGACTTTTCTGGAGGCAGTCGATTTCTTCACCTTGAAAGAAAACAAAGCAATGTGGAGACCCAAAAAAAAAAAGGAATAAAAAAGGAATAAAAGGAATACACTCTTTAGCCAAAAGACAGTGATCTGAAATATAGTATGTATAGAATTCTTACAAATGAAGCGAAAGAGCCAAAAGGAGAAAGTATTGCAAAGAGTCTTTTCCCTGCCGTCTAAATATGGAAATGACAGCATGCATTAGCATTTCAAGAATGCTAATGAATGCTAACCTGAGAGAGAAAAAAATATATTTTTTAAGCATTTTCAGTGCATCTCTGATGAAACAATAGCATGTTTCCTTTTCTTGAACTAGTACTAGACTTGTATGTCAAGTGCTTTCTCGCTAGTAAGTAGTACTTAAACATTAAGGTCACTGATGTCAATTTCAGAAAAGGAAAAGGAAAATAATTTAAAAATAAATTTATCTTGAGCTATCATGAAAAAAGTATTTGTAGCAAATAAAGACATTTTGATGAGAAAAATAATTACATGTGATAAAGACATTATTGCATATTCTAATATTATATCTAACACAATTTACTCTCATGACTTCCATTTTACCTGTGGCTGTATCAGTCTGTGGCACAGATTTGTCACATAAGCTGCACTTGTCAACTTGACATTTCATGTCACTTTGCTCAAAGGGAAAGCACAGAGAAGCCTGTTTTCGTGTCCATCTTTGGTTTATTGAATGCCTAAGAAAGAATGGAAAACATGATACATTCTAAACACAAAGGGATTTTTTTTTCTTTTAACTTTATATAAAGTACATGATATTAAAAAGAAGAGCGCCAAACTGAGAAAGCTTACATAAGCATTTGCACCTTCTTCTTCCCTTGCTTGATCTTGTTGGATGATGTCCCCAAAACAAAGATCATGCAATCTTTATCGCATCAAAAAAATGTGGTTTTTAAACTAGTTTCATAATATGCCTAGTTGGTCCTGCAAATTTATTTTAAGTAGTATCACAAATGGCCTCACATTACAGTAGAATTAGGCAGTAATATTATATTTGCTATATTATTTATCTGTAACAAAAATTAAAGGAAAAATTACTTAATTAAGTAATGAGAAAAAAAAAATAAATTACTTCTGACTGTCTGTATTTTCTTTCTCTTCTTCACTCTGATCAGAGAGGTGGCAGTGAAGGACTTCATCTTGATCTTCTATGTAGCTCAGTATCATCTGGCTACGAGCACGGAATCCTGCCATCATCCGAGCCAGGGAAAAAGCAGGGGGACTGGTATACACCTGCCAAAAAGCACCCAAAAAACACTAGAATAGTTCAGTAATTCTTTATTGATATTCCAATAGTATTTCAGTTTAAAAGTCTTTCACTACCTGACCTTGTATGCAAAATTGCAGGTGTTTAAATAATATTGCTGAGTACCTGTGTACCAGAAGGTTTTGCAAGAGAAGGTTCTGCTTAGAACACTTGTCCCAAGTGCAAACGAAGGTACTGTTACCAACTTATTACCCAAAATGTTCAGTTTATCAGTACAGAATAATCATTCATTTTGGGAATGCTTTCTATCTGAACTGTTAAACATTGCACAAAAAGATCACTAAAGACTACAGCTTTATGACTGTGATAAATTCTGTGTTTCAAGTCAATTTGTATGGGGCTTTGAGCAACCTGATCTAGTGAAAGGTGTCTCTGACCATAGCAGAGTTGGACTAGATGATTTTTAAAGGTCCCTTCAAACTCCAGCCATTCTGGGATTCAAAATGTAAGCCCATAGATTTTGGACAACTGGGACATAGCGTGTGTCGCAAGACATTCGAAAGTACTTTTTCAGTCCTCAATGCTAAAATGCTTCAAAGCTAAACAGCAGCTGACAATAGGTCACCATAATTTGTCACGCCCAATAGAATTATTGAACAATAACTGTTAAAAAAAATGTAATGCTTAGGTAGACCTTACCTTTCGTGTCTCTGTCCCTGAAGATGGGTAAAGGGAGTGTAGCAGACTCTTTGTGAGTGGGACACTGTATGGCCTTCTTGCAGATGCCGTAACAGCAGGCCCATCTCCACAAGCACTTGAGAAGTCCCAAGTTTTCACAACCATAAACTTCTCTAATTTTTCTTTTAGATGATCAATAAGGATTTGCTGTTCCACCATTTTTTCATTCTCATATGAAAAAAACAAAAACGGTTGCTGATCATCAGGTTTGCATCATACCTTTCTAAATTCATTATAAAGGTCAGTCTTCTTGTATATCATTCACCAACTCTAAATTCTGCAGTGCACAGGCAAATTCTGCAACAAACTGAAAATTCTCTGGCATGACAGGTAGAATCTTACCTCTCCCCAAACTCCAATCATTTTTTTGAGACATTTTTGTCTCTAAAGGACCTGTCCTATAGAAATTATGTCAGCTAGATTTAGACATCTAGTGAGAAGCAGATGACATATTTATCAGCCCTTGCTTGCCTTATTTGTGTGTTCATGGATAAATAAAACGGTAATTCAAGAAAAATGTTCAAATGAAGCACATGGTCTGAGTTTAAAGAATGAAATGTACATACATGTAGGCTTCCTCTTCCTCTTGGAGCGGTCCAACTTGAAAGATTATTTTTACTAATTAACATTCATAAAATTGGACGTGACCCCAGGATCCCCTGTATCAACCGTTACTTTCTTTTCTACCCAGCCTCAAATTTGTCGGTAATGCTAGTTTGAAGAACTTACTTGCCTTTCCTACAGCAATCTCTGTGCATTGTTCAAAATTACATATCTTCACTGAACTGATTTATCCATAAGGCCAAGACCATACAATTTTCAGTCTTCTCTGTTCCTTTCAGAATACATCGAAAATCTTGCCTACCAACAGGAAATTTGAATAACAGCTAGAGATAGTTAACTAAAGTATGCATTCTCCTACTTTGAATCATATATTTTTTATTTATTCTTTTTTTCTCATCTTCTTAGACTGCAAGTCCTTTCCCCATACATAGACAATGCCTCACAAATTGACATTTTGTTGGAATACAATACATAATATTTCTGTGTCATAGCAAAAAGAATATATATGTCAATACCATACATTTTATGATTGTGGAAGTAGTAATGGGCAACTCCACCTTGCAACTTTTTTTTTTAATCCCTATAAGACTCTGTCCCTTATGCCCTTGTACATACAACCCCATAGTGCATAACCTGTTACATAAATACATGGGTACAAACATTTACATGCTACTTTTACAGTTCTTATTCTATCATGTATCATTGAAACGACACTTACCTGTGCATACAACTTTAAGCCATTTGACACAAGCATTTGATTTAATTATTATACTGATTTTTCTGTTTTTAAGTAAAAGTGAGAGCAGCGATCTTTTGCCTACAGTACTACTGTTTCTGTTCATATCATCTGCCTCGTATCCTCCATAAGATACAATTATAAGCATAATCGTATATAAGCATCTATGGGTATTAGAAGCATGGATTGTTTCAGTCTAATAAGCTGACAATATGCAGTATGGGTTAAAAAAGGAAAACACACAAAAAAAGCCTATCCAGAGATGACAGAACAGAAAAAAAGTTACAGAGGGAAGGAAAAGATGGTGACCAGTAGACTTACCTTTCATTCATTGACTCTCCCCAAGCCATCAGCAAAGAAGAGGAAAAAGGAGAAAAAGGAGAATAAGGAGAATAAGGAGAAGAGTACTAACTAGCCATGTTTATGCTGTTCCCTTTAAAAAAGGTCAGATCTATCATCCTATAAAGTCAGATCTATCAACTATCCTATATATGGTCTCCTGGATCTTGAAATGCTATTCACTTACTACCCATTACAATTTCATTAGCATATACAAGATCTAGAGAGGGAAGGAGGCAAGCAGTGTTTCCACTGTGTCACTCAGCTTCTTGTAATAGTAAACTCTCAGAATACTAGGATGAAATTCTGTCTTAAAAAGTCAAAAGGCAACAATACTTTACTCTCACACTGAATAAAGATATAACAAAGCATGTTTCTACACAGCCTTATTGTGATTCACCCACTAGATGATCTCAGCTCATTAGGGAATACAGCTCTAATTCAAACAAGGTGCTTGTAAGACTGGTAGGTGTTTACATCCAAAAAAATTCTGAAGGATCTGTCTTGAAATCATGAGTACATTCCTATAGTGGATGGATGGTTCGATATAGATACATGTAATATATGCCAGAGGAAAAATACCTGTAATCTATGTGTTTCTTCAGCCTTCTTTAAAGATTCCAGTTGCTCTTCATTTTCCTGTATTAATGTCTTTATCTGATTCTGCAATATCTTCAATTCATGATCCTTCTGGATGAATACTTCTTCATCCATAGCTAGAGCCTGCTAGATAATAAAAGGAAAATTCAGCCAGTGGAAAAGCAGGCATTGTTATTCTTGAAGTTGGAAAATTAAATACATACATGTATTTATTTGTTGTTCAAAGATGTGATTGGAACTGCAAAGTTGGGACGTATATATGGCAAATTCTCCCACCATGGAATCACAGAACAGCTGAGGCTGGAAAGGACCTCTGGAGGTCACCTGGTTTAACCCCTGGCTCAAGCAAGGCCACCTTGAGCAGGTTGCCCAGGACCATGTCCAGGTGGCTTTTGCAGGTCTCAGAGGATGACTCCACCTCTTTGGGCAACTTGTTCCAGTGCACAGCCACAGCCACCACACAGTACACAAGTGCTTCCAGATGTTAGCCTAGAAGCTCTTGTGCCCACTGCTTTTTGTCCTGCCTGCACGTTCACCGCACCTTCCCTTCAGGTATTTGTAAGACATTGCTAAAATCCCCCCCTGAGCCTCCTCTTCTCCAAACTGAACAGTCCCATCTCTCTCAGCCTTTCCTCATTGGAGAGGTGCTCCAGTCCCTTAAGCATCTTTGTGGCCCTCTGCTGCACTTTTTCCAGGATGTCCCTGAATCTCTTGCATGGGGGAGCCCGGAACTGAACAGAATCAAGCAGAATGCAGTGGAAAAGTTGGAAAGGACCTACAAAGATCATCAAGTCCAACTGGCTGACCACTTCAGGACTAACCTAAAGTTACAGCATGTTATTGCGGGCAGTGCCCAAATGCCTCCTGAATACTGACAGGCATGGGGCACCAAACAGCTCGCTAGGAAGCCGGTGCCAGTGTCTGACCATCCTCATGGTACAGAAATTTTCCCTGATGTCCAGCGTGAACTGGACATCCCCCACAGCTTTGTGCCATTCCCATGCATTCTTCCCTCAGTTACCAGCAGCACAGACCAGCACCTTCCCTCCTCAGCAAGTTGCTGAGAGCCATGAGGTCGCCTCTTGGCCTCCTATTCTTCAGACTGGACAACACAAGTGTTCTCAGTCTCTCCTCATAGGACCTGCCTTCCAGCCCTTCTACCAGCTTTGTTGCCTTCCTCTGCACACTTTCAATTATCTTCACATCCTTTTTCAACTGGGGAGCCCCTGAGCACACAATACTCAAGGTGAGGCCACATCGATGCTAAATATGGTGGGAGAATCACCTCTTTTGACTGGCTGCCTATGCTGTGTATAACGCACCACAAAATACAGTTTGCAACTGCAACTGGACACACTACTCCAGCTGTGGCCTCACTGAGCAGAAGGATCACATCTGTTGACCTGTTAGTGACACTTTGCCTAGTGCAGCCAACAAAACCACTAGCCTTCTTAGGAGGAAGGGCACATGGCTGACTCATGTTCAACTTGGTGGCCACCAGGACGCCCAGCTCCTTTTCTGCAGGGCTGCTTTCCAGCGGGGTGGCCCCTGGCATGCACGAGTGCCTGCAGTTGTTCCTCTTCAGGTGCAGGACTCTGAACTTGCCCTTGCTGAACTTCATGAGGTTCTTGTCAGCCCACCTTTCTAGGCTGTCAAGGTCCCTGTGGTTATGGCAGCATGGCCTTCTGGGGAATCAGCTGCTCCCTTCAAAAGTGGTTTCCACCAGTCATTTCTTTACTTCTGTTTCTCATCTATTGATTTTGTTTTGACAAGTTTCTTTCTCCCAAAGGAAATAATGGACCCATGACCAACACTACCTTACAAAGTGGGTATTTAAATCCAATTACTTTCTTCAGCGTGCTGTGAGATGTGGCTGTAAAATCTCAGCATCAATCATAATATTAATACAATTCTCAAACAAAAAAATAAGGATGGCCCTCCTCATTTTTCATCTCCAAGAAGAGCCTAAAGATTAAAGAAATTATAATGTTATTTTTTTTCAGATGTTTTTCTGGGTAAGTGATCCAATAGTGATGGAAGGTTACTTCCAAATGTAGTTGGCCTTCCAGAAAACC
>JAXCLP010000555.1:0-10100 GCA_035584035.1 Lepidocolaptes lacrymiger | reverse complement strand
CCTTGGCAGGGGCTGCCCAGGGAGGGTTGGAGTGTCCAGCCCTGGAGGTGCCCAAGGCAGGACTGGCCGTGGCACTCTGGGCTGGGGGACAAGGTGGGCATTGGGGTAAATGTTGGATTTGATGGGCTGGGAGGGCTTTTTCAACCCAGGTGACTCTGGGATTCTCTTGCCCACCGAGCTTTGTCTCTTGTCCTGAGCTCCCACAAACAGCCATGGGTACAGAATCCCCCACTCTGAGAGCCCACAGCCTTCCCCTGTGGCTCCCACCTCATCCCTGCCCCACATATTCATTCCCAGAATGGATTTCCCAAATGAAACTGCTCATTCTGCTCACAGAGAGAAGTGTCCTGCTTTGGCCTGGAGCTTTCCCTGAAAAGAAGAAAGGACCATTGCTGTGGAAAGCTCCTTCTCCCACCCCTGGAACATTTTATCTTGGATGTGCTGCGCCGAGGGTATTTCTATTTAAAACCATCCCGAGCTAAAAGGAGTCTGGGGAAACCAGAAGGACAAGGAGGAGGGGGGAGGAAAGCAAGGAAAAAAAAGCTGAAGAGCTTGGCAGGAGGGGTGGTGAGTGGATGCTGTAGCCTGTTTCCATGACACGTGAAGTGTGTGGCGTGTGATGTAAATCCCACGCTCCGGTAGCGCGGTGACAACTGCGGGGCAGTGGAAAGAGCAGCCCCAATCGAGGCTGCAAGTGGAGATTAGGGTGCTGTGACAATTGCCCTTGGCTGGCTCTGTCCCTGGAGCTTCCCAGCAAGGTCTGCAGGACTTTAAATACTCCCTGTGGTTCCCATGACCTGCTGATAACCCAGCAGAGGTGACAGAGTGTCAGGGCATGCACAGATAGGGCAGGGAGCCACCGTGCCACCCCTGTAAGACACAGGGACAGCACTCCAAAGGCTCTCCTTTTGTATGGACCCCATGAAAAATATGAATTACCCAGGATGGAAGGGCTTATTTTTTATGGTTTCACTCGCCGTGTAGCAGAACAGAAAGTCCTTAAAGTGTCCCAGAGTGGCAGTTCAAACTTTTCTGATAATGTTTGGGAATTCTGAGCCAAAGGCGTGCTCTGCAGGTGGGCTGGAAGCTGGTTTTGCTTCACCCACATGGTGAAGGGCTGATGGTCCTTCAGCATTTGAGTATCTGCATGTCCTGATGGTGTTTCACTCTCATATGGGCATTCAGTAACTAAAATGCTGTGCCCCTGATCACCCTGGAATTTATTTTAGGCTAGACCTTGAATTTAAAGTCCAAAAGAAGGTACATCTTGTGAATCCTGACATTTTCTGCTGAGAGGGGATGGTAAGACAGCTAGAGATGTGGAAAGTTGATCTATTATTTATGATATTTATGAAATTATATCTTTGTAAAGTGGAAGGTGTCCCTGCCCATGACAGGGGTGGAGTGAGATGAGCTTTAAGTTCCCTTCCAGCCCAAAGCATTCCAGGATTTTAGGATACCCAGGCTGTCTCCAAAGGCAAGGCTGCCCACCATGAACTAATTTGTTAGATCTGGTGTTTCTGTCTCTGTTGGCTTTTTTTCTGATGAGTATCATGAAGTCAAAGGCATTAAAATTCAGGGAGTTTCCTCAGGAATGACACAGAGTGTGGAAGGAGCCTGTAGGTTTCAAGATCCATGAAAACTACTCTTTCCAAGGCTCAGCTGGACCAAACTCCCACTGAATGCCCAGCAAGTGCCACCTGGACAGGAGGCAGAACTTGTTCCTGGCAGACCCAGCCCTGCGCAGAGCCCAGAGAGGGGCTGGAGTCTCCTCCCTGGGGATATTCCAGACCCACCTGGACACAATCCGTGTGCTCTGGGATAGCCCTGCTGGAGCAGTGAGGTTGCTCCAGGTGCCCCACTGTGGTCCCTTCCAACCCAACCCATCCTGGGATTCTGTGACTGCAATGAAAAAGGGAGGGCTCTGTAAATCTCCAGGCTATCACCTAAAAGGAAGGAATTTCCCTTGCCCTTCCCAAGTGTCCTGCCAGGAGCTGGGATTGGCCACGCTCAGGGAATGTGCTTAACTTCTTTGGCAGAAAATCCCCTCCACCTGCACGTGCTTTAAACTCGGCTTCGCTCTGCCTTATTACCAGCTTAATAAAAACTAATATTAACGTCTTCATTTCGTTCGGCGGGGGTTGGGATTATGAGCCTGGCAGCCAACCAAGGCCTTTGCTGTAAATTGCAATGCAAAGGTCGCGTGCAAATGATATTTCACTCCTTGGGTTACAAGCAGAAGGAGTTTCCACGGGCAGAGGAGGGAAAGAGCTGCTTTTTAAATAAAGAGGAGAACTCCAAGGCTACCTTTTGGTGAACCAGAACTGCCCAGCAGAGCAAAGCTTTCTGGCTGGTTTTGAGCTGGTTTTTCCCTCTGGTTAGGAGCTGTAAAATATTCTGCAGTCACAACATCTCTACAAGGTGAGTCCAGTGGTTGTGGCAACTCCTGTGGGTTTTTTTGGGACAGGGTCCCCTGTTCAGTGTTTGATTTCCAACTACAAGAGTCATGTGATTGTGTGAGACTCACCTTTTATTCCAGAGATTATATTTCTTCCTTACAGAAGTAAAAATACGCTTGAAAATAGGATTCCCTAAAGGTCCTAAAATCAAAATTCAAATAAAAGGTTCCTATTGTTGCTATTATTTAGAATTATAAAATGATAGAATTGGTAGATAGATAGATAGATAGATAGATAGATAGATAGATAGATAGATAGATAGATAGATAGATAGATAGATAGGAGGTGATAGATGGGTTGGAAGGGACCTTAAGGATCAAGTACCATGAGCAGGGAACCTTCCACTTGATCAGGTGAGAAATGGAAACCAGAATGATTTTTCTGTTGATTTTTATCTATTTTTTTGAGTATCTGACTCAGTTTTGAACAAGGGAATGCCAATGTCATGCCCATACCCTGCAGCTGAGCTCAGCTGAGCAAATGCTTCTGGTTCAAGCCCCAGTTTCTCCAAAATCTCCACCACCAACTGGTCATATCAAACCATTCTGCATATTTTTTGCAGCCAGTGCTCTGCCTGCTGAGGTTTCTGCCCTCTGAATTTCACGCTTTCATTTCCAGGACTGGTGCCCTTGCCTGGGACAAGCGCATTTTGAGTCTAATAATAACAGGGTTAGTGACACTCAGATTATCAAGGAAAAATTGTTCCATTTCCACTGCCTTTTGCAGCTCAGTTTAAGAACACAGAGCTCAGCCTTTGGTGCTGTGAGCAATGAACTCTGGGCACACGTTCGGTGAGTGTGTTACAGCTTCATGTGCTGACATATCAGTCAAGCAGCTGAGTTATTTCTGGTTTAAAAGCATCTTGGCTTGGAGCTTTGGGAATTACTGGGTGGCTTTGCTTGAGCATCTGGTTGGTTTAGATCCCTTGCTGCAAAGAATCGAGCCTTGATCCTTCAGGAAGGCTCCGGTTCTGCCCAGGGGTTTGTTTAAATTGAAATTGTTACTGATTTCAGGAGGGCACTGAAAACTAAATCTATTAATCTTCCCATATCCACCTCCTCAAGAAAGAAGGAGTAGCAGAATAAAGGGGCTGGAAAAGCTTTTGGAGGGACCTCACTGAAGTACCAGAGCTGCAGTTCAGTGAGTGAGAAGCAGAGCAGCCCCTTCCTTTGCAGGACTTGGTTGTCTGAAGGAGCTCTCTGAAGTGGTTCCTTCCCCTCCAGAGCTGATTAGTGCCTTTTCCAACTTCTGTTTGCACTCAGCATATTGTAAGTTCCTTTGGCTGCCAATTTGTGGTTAAGGAAAAGGAGAAGGGAAAAAAAAAAAGCAAGAGGGGAAAAAAAAAATTCCTTTGATCCAATTTCCTTTTGTTAAGACTTCCTTAAATGTTATCATTAGTTGTTGTTTATTTTAGTAGGATTGGAAGAGGCAAATTGTGGTCACACATCTGACTGCTGGTGTAACTCAGACCAGACAATCCCTGCCTGTAATTGCTGGATCTGGCTCAAATGCCTGAAATCCAGGCTGAGGAAAACTTTGGGCAGTTTCTGACTCAGATGACCCAAAAAGCTGTGATTTTAGCTGATCAATCGGTTGTATTATCACTCAGGATCACTGGGAATACCCCTGCAAACAAGGCAATTTGCAAATTTCAATAGCATTTTTGAATCCATGTAGGACTGAGATCCATCTGCTCCCCCTTAAAGGAGGTTGCAGACCACAGGGAGTTGGTCTCCTCCCAGGTGACAAGTGATAAGAGCAAAGGAAACAGCCTCAAGCTGCACCAGGTGAGGTTTAGGTTGGATATTATGGAAAATTTCATCCCTAAAAGGGTGGTCAGGCCTTGGAAGAGGCTGCCCAGGGCAGTCCCCATCCTTGGAAGTGTTCAAAGGACATGTAGATGTGGCACTTGGGGACATGGTTTAGTACTGGCCTTGGCAGTGCTGGGTGAATGGTTGGACTCCATGATCTGAGAGGGCTTTTCCAACCTTAATAACTTGGTGATTCCCAGAATCCCCCAAATCTCACCTGGAAAAATCCTCTATTTACACCACAAGAGCTGGGACTGAGGGAATGTGCACAGCTGAGACCATCCCAGAAATATCCACAGTGCAGAACATGCTCAAACTTCCCTAAATTCCTTATTTTGGAGCTCCCAAGTAATATCATTGCCCACAGCAGAGGGAAATCAGGAATTTCTCCATTCTCCTCACAACACTTTCTTGTGAGGGGCACCAAAGTCTCACTGCAGGGATAACAAAGTGCCCAGAGAGTCAGGCCAAAAAAAAGAAGTCAGAAAAGATATTTCCCAATCCTGACCCATCGTAGCCAATTAAAAGAACCTTTTCCTGAGGTCCAACCCAACCCAGCTTTGTGCTGTTCCTTTGGGTCCTAATGCCCCTCGGGCTGTCCCTCAGGATGTCTCCAATGAAAGATGCAACGGGGTAAAAGCTGTGGGAAACACTTTATTTTCCAGGCACTCCCTCCTCACTCCTCTATTTTTACCCCACAAGCCTCCAAGCTTCAAAAAGCTGCGACGACAAAGAGCAGGAAAGCACAAGCGAGGGGTTTGTTTGGGCTTTTTTTTTCAACTCTATATTTTGCTTTTATTTATTTCCTCTCTCAGCAAGGACACTCCAGTTGCTAAGGCTGGAGGTCACGGCTCCCCTGCAGTCCCAGGGCATCACTCACACCTCAGGCAGGGCAGGGAGGGTCATTGACTCATGGTGGGTATCAGAGAGGTCATTAACTCTGATGGCAAGGCGAGCCCAAAGGCCTGAAGTCACTTCTTGGCAGGTGGAACAAGGTGGGTCTGAGTCGCAGCCATCAACGTCGAGCCAGCCACTCCAGTCCCGGGGAGAAATGGTAATCACAGACACTTCTTTCTCGGCTAGAATGACTTATTTTAAAGAAACACAAACTTACTAATGCCCCATCCATCTCTGCCCAAGCTGGGGATTGTTTTACACACAAACATACACATCTCTACACATGGGGATTTGGGATAATCACGGCACGCAAACATTTCTTGGGGTTTTTTTTGGCAACACCTGCAAAACAACAGGCTCGTAAAAAAAAAAATGGGTGGGTCTGTTTTTCACGTTATGGAGGTTTTGTTTTGCAAACCGAGCCGAAAAGCCTGGTTGCCTGGGCCTTGCCCTGGTGGGGAGCAGGGAGATGGGAAGCAGCAGGATGGAGATACCTCCAGCCCTGCCTGGAAAACACTGTAGTGCCAGCCAGGCAAAGTGGCAGCACCAGGGGCTGGGAATTAACACAAGGACTGCAGTTTGGAGAGTGTGGAAGGCAAGGAGCAAAGAGGAGGAGCAGGGGGGCACCGGGTGCTGTGCCAGGGTTAACTCACTGCCAGTCTGACCAGAGCTCGTCTTTCCATTCTTGTCTCCCATTAATTGTGGAGTTGGGTCCTTATCCTGTGGTGTTCTTGGGGCCACGCAAGAGTCACAGAATGTGGCACAAGGATCATCAGTCCAGCCCTCAGCCCTGCACAGGAACATCCCCAAGAATCACCCCCTGTGCCCCAGAGCATCATCCAAACCCTCCTGGAGCTCTGGCAGCCTTGGGGCTGTGCCCACTGCCCTGGGGAGCCTGGGCAGTGCCCATCACCCTGGCACAGTTTCATGCCATTATCACCCTGATATGATATTATTTGGCAGAAAAGGGATTTGCTTCAGTGTGAAGGGTTTGATGGAAAACATTGACATTCCCTCAGTTTGAGGCAGTGACATTTGGTGCAGGTCAGGACAATAAGAACAAAAAACCCACCACAAAATAAAAAAAGTAAAAACAAAAACAAAGCAAAGCAACAACAACAAAACCAAATAAAATGAAAACCACAAATAGAAATTAAAAACAAAAGAGAAGCAACCACAAAGAAAAGCAAATGAACAAAACAAAATACCTGACCTTCCTGTGGCTTCATTAAAACTGTGTCACTGCCCAGTTTGTAAGAAGTTTATGTTGCTTAATAATGACACTTGGGGTGAGTTTTTGGGAGAAAGGGAAAAAGCCTGGAGAAGGGGAGCTTTTGGGTTACAGCCTGTGGTCTTACCAGGGAATTCTTGGGTTATAATTCTCTCCTTGTTCCCTTTTCAGTGACAGTCAAACAGAAAATGGATGGAAAAGTGTCATATGAGGATTCAACATGTGGAACAGTTTTTACAAAGAATGAAGAACACATTAGGAAATCAGCAAGGAAGAGAAAGGCTTGATGATGGATACAACAAAAGATATAAAATCACAAATTAAAAGGAGAAAATAAACAAATAATGACAGTTCCTTCCAATAGAAGAGCTATCATGGGATCAAATGAATGGGTGTTTTGAAATACAACCTCAGAGCCTGGAGGTAAACTGTGGAATTCCCTGTGATGGGATATTGTGGCTGACAAAATTTTACATCAGTTCAAAAAATCACCCCCAAAACCACTTTCCTTTCTATGGAATGGCATTATCTGAGGGGCCTCTGATGAGGTTTGGACCCTGCCCACCAACCTTGATGTCTGTTCAGAGCCCACTCCAGGCCATATTTCATCAATCAAACAAGATTCCAAAGTTTATAGACACCCACTCCTCAATGATTTCCCAGGGAATTAGCTGCTTAAATCTCTCACAGTCAGGATGCAGGGGAGCCAGGGAAATTATTCAGGAAATCAGTTGCAGGACTAAGAAATGATGGGAGATTTCCTAATTAATCACTGGAATATTCCACCAGAGGATCAGCCATTGGGCTGTGAAAGAGAAAATGCTTAGACATGTGAGGAACAAACAGTCCCACGAAATTAAAGGTGTTATAAAATGTTTATAAATGATGGTTTGAAAGATCAGGGATGGGTTATTGTAGATGGTATTCTGAGGAAGGAATTCCCTTCCTGGAATACCAGGAGGAGGAATTCAGATGACAAATACTTGCACAGTCACCATCTCCTTCTAGGCAGGATGAGAGGAAACAGCCTCAAGCTGTGCCAGGGGAGGTTTAGATTGGATATTAGGGAAAAATTCTTCACTGGAAGCATGGTCAGGCAGTGGAACAGGATGCCCAGGGAGGTGGTGGAGTCCCCATCCTTGGAAGTGTTCAAAAGTCATGTAGATGTGGCACTTGGGGACAGGGTTTAGTGGTGGCTTTGCCAGTGCTGGGTCAGTGGTTGAACTCAATGATCTTAGAGGTGTTTTCCAGCCTTACTGGTTCTGTGAACCTTAGCCATTTGAAGGATAAAGGCATTAATGGGATGTTCTGAAGGTTCCCCACCTCAACATGTACACTGAGTCAGACTGATCCCATTTCCCCCTTTCCTCCCTCAGAGTCATTGCTGGTTTTAGGGAAACCCCTTTGCTTGTTTTTCCAGCACACCCAAAATATTTGGAGAATCTCACCATCTCACAGCAAAACACTCACTGCAATTGTCACAGGAGACAACCAAACAACTGGGATTGTCGAAGGGATAGTCCTTTAATCATCCAGAACTCTCTGGATAAGTAAATTAATTGGTTTCTTCATAATTGATAAGAGTTACTGGCAACATAAACCAACACCTGGCTGTCGATTGGAGGTTGAAACCAGTTGGAAGGTATGAAATAATTTCTTTTTATATACTGGGAGAGGAAATTCTGGGTCTCTTGACATGGCAACAGCAGCACAGCCAACCCAAAAAGGGATTAGGGGCATGTCAAGTTATTGGGAAAAGGAAAAGAGGTAAGAGAATAATGGGCTGCTCCATGAAAACAGCTGGGAAAAAAACCCCTCCCTCCAGCAGCACCAACCTCAAAGCTTGGTGTGTTGTTCAGACTCTATAGGTGGCAAGTTGGTCCTTGAATCCCATGCCAAGCCCAGCAAACTTCCAGCCCAAACAGATGTGGGTTTATGGAAGCAAAACGAGCCTTTAAAACAGGCCCAGGGAATTCCACATTCAGCAGCATGACAATATAAACCCAGGGACAGGCAAATGCTATCTGAGCTTTTGAAATGAAAGAACGAATGGAGTGGTTTGTTTGGGGTTTTTGTTTTATGTGGTACAGCCCCCCTTTTGCTTCCCCAAAACACAGGGGTTCTCCCAAACCCTTCTCCCTGCTTTTTTCACCTTTGGATCGCAGGGATGTGGCCTGAGAAAGCCCCTAGCAGCCCAACCCCTGGTTTTCTGAGGTCAGAGCATCATTACTGTTCCCTCCAGGTATTGTTTTATGCTCTGCTTGGACCACACAGCTCGTGCTCGCTCAGGAAAGAAGGGAATTGCATGGCAGGGACCACATTTGGGGAATTTGTTATGGGGATGAGGCCAGTGGAGCCGAGCCAGGAACACCCAGGGCAAGAAGGGCTTTGGGCACAGGCAGACACCCCGTTTTGCACACACAGCCCCTCACACTCAGCTCCTCACCATCCCAGGGGGAAGGGTTGTCCACTTTGACAGTTCTCCCTTTGCCTCCTGCCTCCCAAATGAGGCAGAGAAATCGCTGCTCTCACTTTACAGCATTTTGCACATCGTAAAAAGGTAATTCCTGCCACAAGGAGCTGCAGTCGGAGTGCAGGGACCAGGGGAGAGGGGAGAGGACTCACATTCACCGAAACAGGGAGAGAGATGCAAACCTCGTCCATCTCCACCACCTAATGTTGATTCTTAAATGTTATTTCAATACATCAGAGCAGCCCAGGTTAGAAGGGATTTCATAAGATCGTGTGATCCAAACTTGTGTAGAAAAGCAAGTCTGGATGAGATTATGGAATTAGAGAATTATAGCATGGCCTGGGCTGAGGGGATCATAAAGATCATCCAGTTCCAATCCCCTGCCATGGGCAGGGACACCTTCCATTAGACCAGGTTGCTCCAAGCCCGGTCCAGCCTGGCCTTGGACACTTCCAGGGATAGGGGAACACACCCACCTGTGTTGTCCTCTCAGCCCCTCAAGGCAGGGCTCAAGAAGCATCTTAGTCCTTTTGTTGACCTTTCTGCACAACAGGGGACTTTATCAGCTTTCTTAATCATTTGGAATGTCTCTGATCTTTATCTAAGAGCTTCTCCCTGGAAAATGAGGGTTTTAAACAAACATCAGCTCTCTTTAGATTTGAAATCCTGTTGACTTGGCAGAAGAGTACTTGAGGTGATGCAGAAAGTTTATGATTTACCCCAAAATACGTTCCCAAATCTGTGAGAGGCTCTAAGTGAGATTTTGATGGATCCATTCATGGAATCATAGAATTGCAGAATTGTTGAGGTTGGAGAGGACTTCTAAAATCATGAAGCCTCATTGTTCCCCCAGCACTGCCAAGGCCACATCCATGGTCCCCAGGTGCCACATCCACGTGGCTTTTAAATCCCTCTGGCATTACTGACTCACCCCTGCCCTGGGCAGCCTATTCCAGTGCTTGACAACCCTTTCCATGAAGAAATCTTTCCCAATATTCAACCTAAACTTCCCCTGGTGCAAACAGAGGCCATTTTTTTACTGTGGCTCAGGTCTGAGACTTTGAGGCCCACTCTTGACTCCTCTGAGCCCGTGTGAGAGTAGAACAGTTGAGAGAGAAAGAAATCAAAACCTCTCAGTTTAAATCTGGGGCTTTTTTTTTTTGGCTTTTGCAGTCCTTCTGGAGCTTCTGCAGCCTCCACATCAAACCAAAGGTGCTGTGTGACTCTTC
>JAXCLP010000554.1:0-10102 GCA_035584035.1 Lepidocolaptes lacrymiger | reverse complement strand
GGCAGGAACTGATGCCCAGGGTTTTCCACCTGGACAGGAGGAAGAACTTCTTTGTTAGGCAGTAACCCAGCACTGAACAGGCTGCCCAGAGAAGGTGTAGAGTCTCCTCAGTGGAGATATTCCAGAATCTTCTGGTCACAACCCTGTGCCCTGTGCTCTGGGATAGCCATGCTGGAGCAGGGGGGTGAGTCCAGATGTCCCACTGTGGCCCCTTTGAGCCTGACCCATCCTGGGATCCTGTGATAAAACTCAAACTGTTAAAATGACTGCCTGGGAGGAAAAAAGCACAGTGGATTCCCCCCAAGTGACCTTTGTGGTGACAGTCACTACATAAAGACAGCTCACAAATACTCTTGTGCAGGAATAACCTGAAGCAGAAATGAGGAAGCCCACCTGGACCCAAATCCTTCCTTACTGTGTCTCTTTCTTACAAGAAGAGGAAAGAAGGGCAGAACAGAAACATCCCAGTCATTGTGCATTGGTTTGGCTTCAGTCTTGCTTGTTTTGGCCCCGTTTGTTGAAAGGTGAATTGAAAAGGGGCCCAGTGTTGTCCATGTTCCAGGAGGCCTGTTAACTGAAGCTCTTCATGGACACAGGGGATGGAGTATGCCTGGGTAGCACCAAATCACAGTCCATAACCTCCCAGATTGTCCCACCTTGCAAATAAGAGGAGTCTTAAGAACACAGGTCCTTTGGAGGCTCAAGTGATGAGTCCAAACCCAGCACCAACTGTGTTGCAGGGGCAGGTGTGGCCCTTGTAGTGCAGTTGCAATTTGGGATTCAGAAGTTGGTCCCTGCTCCCTGTTTTCCAGTGTGCGGAAGAGATGAAGGCTGGGAATCACCCACAGTGGCACTGGACCATGGAATGGTTTGGGTTGGAAGGGACATTAAAGCCCATCCAGTCTCACCCCCTGCCATGGGCAGGGACACCTTCTACTAGCCCAGGTTGCTCCAAGACCTGTCCAACCTGGCCTGGGACACTTAAAGGCATCCCTGATGTTGGAAACGTGTCCAGCTGCAGGAGAGACATTAGAGGAAACTTGTCTAATCCAAAGCTTTCTTCTCTGAGGATCTCAAGTAGGCGTGGAATAAAAATGAAGAGACCAATCTGATCTGTACCCTTCAACCCAGGAGCCTTGGATGGCTCCCATCTACCCCTGGCAAAGTCCCCATGGCAATACTTTGCCAGTCCCACCATGCCCCAATTCACATCAGGGCAGTATTTGCTCAAGGTCCTGTCCTGCTGCTGGAACCCAGAGATTTTCTCAATGTTAGCAAGTTCCATGCTCTATTTTTCATATCAAAATAATCCTTTTGTGTGTTTTCAGCACAATTTAATTTCTCCTGGAAATAATCAGCTTTCCAAAGGGAAAAAAAAAAGAAAAGAGATTACTTTTGTGATGAAAACATGAATGACAGAAAACTCAAATACTTTGCCCAAGAACCAAAATGTATTTTCTTGCTGTCTAAACAGCCCTAACATCTAAAAAGGAGGTAGTTTTTCCTCCTTCCACTCTTATTGCAATAAAATGCTGTGAAAGTTTGGTGCTGCTTCCTCCCCTGCCCAGTTCAGGCTGAGGGGCCAAGGACAGGTCCTGCTCCCTTTCCTGGCTGGGGAGGATGTTCCCAAGTGGAAATGAGGGCTTTAGTTTGGAGGCCCATATAAGCAGAGCAAGTGGGACAAGTGCAATTCCTCCTCCTGTGGCAGCTCTGCTTGGGAAAGTACAGTTTGTCCAGAGAGAGTTTGGATTCTGAGCACTTACGAGTGCCTCTGGTTATGACTTTCTTGTGGAAAATGGTATCTCTTTTGTAAAAAGATCTAGAAACTTGGAAAACAAATTGATTCAATTGCAAACTCTCCTCCCCTTTCCCCCCCTATTCTCTGAGAAGTTGCATGTCGGTTTTCTCAGAAATGCTGAAAAAAGCTGAAGAATATTCTAATTTTGCCAAAACTGCTGGAGTATTTTTGTGTTTGAAAAAGCTCTGACAAACTCTGCAGACCATGTGTGGTTGTGTGTGGCCTCCAGCAGGCCTGGGCTGGCATGATTTTCCTTTGCTCCTGTTGTCCCAAGATGCAGGAGCCATCGATCCGAGGTTCTGACACCTTTGCCACGAGCTTGCAGGAGCAGCCAGGGTTCAGCATTTGACTTGCAGTAAGATGGCTCCCAGGATTTGGGGAGCATGCCATGGAAACATTGGAAATAGATGCTATTTGTTATGTTTCTTGCACGGAGGGAAAATTTTTTCCCATCCATTTGCAATCCCAAATCCAAGGATGGTTGTGGGGGACGCAAGTGCTGGGAGGTGTTTCTGTAGACTTTACACTCCACTGTTGGTGGGAGCTTCATCCAGCCCTTACAAATGGCTCTCCTGACCTTCACCTCCTTAACAGCAATCCAAAAATAAATCCTTCCTTTCCACCTGCCTCTGGCTGTTCCGCTGGAAGAAGCTCTTCTCTCTTGTTGCCTTCACCACTGGGAACAGGTAAAGCTGAAAAATGGGTATTTTTGGCTGAGCTGCTGATGTGGGGGAGGGGGGGGAGAAACTCAAGCTCTGCTCCTGATTTGGTTCCATGTCTGTCCTTCTGGAGCTGTTTTCCCAGAGCTGTCTGTCCTGCAGAGCCCTCTCCCCTGTGCTCAGCTCTGCCCAGGGCATCAGTGTGGTCGGGTGGCACCAGCTTGGCAGGAGCAGCCCCAGGCCAGGGGAATAATGCAAATATTACTAATAATAATGCTAATGGGATCATTTGAATTGCTCTGTGCCTTTCATGGATGACATCAAAAGGCTCAACACGAACTTCAGAACTGATCTGGGAATTCTAGTGGCAAACAAGAGGTGAAAAAAACACCTCAAACAAAACCAAATAAAATGAGACTACCAAAAATCCCCAACAAACCCAAACCAGCCTTACATCCCTTCCCCCTGGCTGCCTCCTCCTCAGCAACTTTAAGGGCACTTGAGGTGTTCAGCTGGAGAAGAGGAGACTGAGGGGAGACCTCATTGCAGGTCCAACTCCCTGGGGAGGGACAGAGGAGGGTCAGGCACTGATCTCTGCTCTGTGGGGACCAGGGACAGCACCCAGGGAATGGCTGGAGTTGTGTCAGGGCCGGCTCAGGTTGGATCTCAGCAGAACGTTGTTCCCTCAGAGTGTTCCCCAGGGCAGTGGGCACAGCCCCAAGGCTGCCAGAGCTCCGGGAGTGTTTGGATGATGCTCTGGGGCACAGGGTTGTCACTCTTGGGGATGGATCTGTGCATGGCCAGGAGCTGGACTCGCTGATCCTTGTGGGTCCCTTACAGCTCAGCAAATTCTGTGATTCTGTGATTTTGGGAAATAGGATCATCTCCCAGCACACACCCCCTCATAACCAACTCCATGTCCCACCACTGGCAGGAGCATCGGTACCCAGGAGGGTGAGAGGGCCAAGGCTCCAGCTCCTTCTCATCTCCAATTCATTCCCTTTAACAGGACAGGGGTCCTGCCCTCTTCTTTCCATCTGCAAGGATCATCTGCCTTTGTTCATGGTGTGCCCTGCACATCCTGGGATTTGCAGTGGCCCATATTTGATATCCTCTCTGTCATGCCCCAGCTCAGGATGCCCCTTGGTCAGAGATTTCCCAATGCCTTGTACTTGCCCTGCAATTTCCAGGCAGGGAGATGCCTTGACATGCTCTTCTCTACCTACTGAGAGGTCTGTGAACAGGATGGATGTCAGTGTGACCTGCCAGGAGAAGAGCAAGGTGGACAATTCCTGTCACACAGAATACTAGAATATCCTGAGCTGGAAGGGACCCACGAGGGTCCTCCAGTCCAACTCCTGGACATGCACAGGACCATCCCCAAGAGTCACCTCCTGTGCCCCAGAGCATCATCCAAAGATTCCTGAAGCTCTGGCAGCCTTGGGGCTGTGCCCACTGCCCTGGGGAGCCTCATCAGTGCCCAACCACCCTTTGGGGGAAGGACCTTTCCCTGAGATCCACTCTGACCGTTCTCTGACACAGCTCCAGCACTTCCCTGGGTGCTGTCCCTGGTCCCCACAGAGAACTGTCATTCCTGCTCACATCCTTGCCTGGTTGTGTAAACCTCTTCATTTATGGCTAACACATCCCTTGCTGTCCATATGCTGTAGATGTCCCCAAATCCTCCTGTCCCAGCATCCCTCAGATACGAGGTGAGGACCAAAACCCTTCAAAGCAATGGTTCAAAAAATTTCAAATATAGCGAAGAAGTGACTTTGGAAGAACTTTGCTGGAATTATTAATCATGAAGTGCAGCAACTGTCTTCAAATAATGTAAAACAAATATTTAATGAAAAAATTTGTATAGTTTTAACTTAATGGAAAAAACATGAATTTTTATGCAGAGGTTCCCTTACTACTGGGATTGTTCCACCTGGAGAAGAGAAGGCTCCAGGGAGACCTTATTGCAACATTCCAGTGCCTAAAGGGGCTCCAAGAGAGCTAGAACGGGACTTGAGACAAGGGCCTGGAGTGACAGGAAAAGGGGGAATGGCTTCAAATGAACAGAGGGCAGGGTTAGATGGGATATTGGGAAGGGATTCTTCCCTGTGAGGGTGGGCAGGCCCTGGCACAGGTTGGGCAGAGAAGCTGTGGTTGCCTCATCCCTGGAAGTGTCCAAGGCCAGGTTGGATGGGGCTTGGAGCAACCTGGGCTAGTGGAAGGCGTCCCTGTCCATGGCATGGGGTAGGACTGGATGGGTTTTGAAAGGTCCCTTCTAAGTCAAACTATTCCGTAATTCTATTTCCATTTCCACAAGCACTGATGGCAGTCTTGACAAGGAGCAAATGGAAGCCTCCAGGGAAGGTTTGCCCATGTTTCTCCCATGAGGATAAGCAGCTGTTGCCACCTGCACTGATGATCTTGGCTAACCTTCAGCCCTCTCCTCTCTGTCCCTTCCCCCACCACCGCCTGGGCAAAGAACTTAAGTACCAGCACCCAAAAGGTCTCCATTGCCACCATTGCTTGCCAGCATTCCAGTTCTGCAGAAGAAACATCTCTTGCCATGCAGAAACAGCTCCGAGTGATTTCCCGTTCTGCCAAGGAGATGTGCATGCATGCACAGGAGGGTTGAGGAGCCACAAGCTGGGGGGTTCCCCAACCCCAGCAGGGCTCCAATGGCAAATCTGATGTTCTAAAGACATTCCTGCCTAATGGTGTTTGGTGCCTGGAGGTGGGAAAGGATTTTTGGGAAAGCGAACACTCGGTGTGCTTTGTGCCCTCCTTTGGAGGGGAACGATATGATCCTAAAGCTCAGCTTCCCCATCTGTTTGGCTGTGCACTGGTTAAGCACAGAGCAGCACAGTCATATCAGCTATGCTGTATAAAAGTGATTTATGAATTTATCCACTTCTTAACTTTCCATGTGCTGTCATATTTTTATTTTATATACAAATAAAAATATATTGGTGAGGAATGAACTGCAATAGCTCCAGAATGGATGAAAACAATTTCACCAGCAGAGAATGAAGTGCAGGGGCTCAGCTGCCTGTGGGAATCCTTGGTCTCCTGTTAGTCAATGGGGGAATGAATCCTTCACTCTAACTAAATAAATAAAGAGCCCAACTGCTTTGGAGAGAATAACATGTTGTATGTCAAAATATATTTGAATGGGCGCATGCCAGCACCAGGCTATAAAACTGCTCCTGTGCTTGAAGCTTCACATTTCCCTGGTCCTCAGAAAAGCTCCTTAAACAAGTAAGCAGTGAAAATGAACTTCAAAGAGCTGAATGTGTGGCCGTGCTCCTTAAAGGGGAAGAGTGAGAGCTCAGGGAAGGCTGGTGGAGAGACGTGGAGTCTGTGGTGGAAATGCTGTGTGGAGATGAGGTAGTGAAACTTGGGCAGGGCTGGTCGTTGGAACTGGATAGGGAACTAAGCCAGACACCAGCAGTGGGGCTGCAGCCCCTCTAAACACATATAAGCTCATTCCCTGGTCCTTGGTGTGGATATTGAGGAGCAAAGAGGACAGTGTGGGATGCCAGAGCCCTCATGGATCGAGTAGGAACGTTCTAGCTGCTGGTGGGGCTCAGATCACCCCACCCCAAAGGCCTGATGTCTTTTTGAAGATGCAGTTTCGTTCTAGTGATGGAATAGCAGGGAACCCAAATCCCTGCCAGGCAGGTGGGAAGGCAGGGCCAAGGCTCAGAGTTTGCAGAATAACCACAGGTTTCTTGTTGGCCCAGGGATTAAAGGACTAATTGTGCTCTGGGCAGTGCAAAGGGCTGGCAAGGTACCTTCTGTTGTGGGACAGCCACTTAAACCTTAACCCAGGCTGAGCTGCAGCACAGAGATCACAACCCAAATGGTTCTTAAAGGGCCTCAAAGCTCCTCCAAGTGATAAGGCAGGAGGCCCAGCTGAACAGCCATGGCTGCTAAATGAAAGAGGGATAGAAATTGGATAATCTGCACCAGATGCTGATGTTTTTCTCCAAGCTCGTTCACTTCAGATGAAATCTTTGGAAGGTGGCCAATTCCTCCTCCTCCAGGGAGCATCTGGAGGCAGTGCCAGCAGGACCTTCCCTGTTTTCTTAGGGTTGTTGTGAAACACGCTGTCACTGAAAATGGAAGCAAGGAAAGCTACTTTGGGTGCTTGGGGAGACAAAACACCCCAGATGTGAGAAGAGATTCTTGCAGGAAACTGTCACCTCGGAAAGGCTTTTGGATGCTGGGTGACTCCAGGGTGAGATAGATTTGTTCCTGTTTGAAAAGATTTCAAAATAAAGGGAAAAAAATACAGGATGGAGAAAAAGCTGCAGTTTTTCTTGCTGTGTTTTAACCTATTTCTGAGAAAAATCTGAGGGATGCAGTCTTTGGGTTTGAGTTTTAGTGTCAGCCCAGTGTCTGTTGATGATTAATGTGGATTTGGACAGATCCAGACTGTCCATCTCTGAGGGGTGGAGGTGTAAAATCCCCCAGGAAAAGTTTTTTCATTCATGTGATCATAATTTGTAAAAAGCCCTCCCCAAACCAAACCAAAGCCACAAAATGCAAATTCTAGACCCCAAGACATTCACTTGCAAGTTACTGCAGGGATAAAGATTGGGATTGTGAACTCCCAAAGGTGCCAGAAAAGAAATGACTTTTCAGCATCATCCAACTGACCCAGGGGCTTTGAGCCCTTCCCTGGGGCAGGTTGTGCAGGATCCATCCTTGGAGGTTTTTGAGTCCAAACTGGATAAAGCCCTGGCCAAACTCATCTTCTCTTGTGGTTTAACTAGCTTGGATGAGGAGATAGGACCAGGGACCTCCCAAGGGCCCTTCCAGCCTCCATTACCCTCTTATCAGTGGATATCCCTCCTTGCAAGGCTGTTGTCTTGGTCTCCTTCAAGCCTCCAGAAATTCACTTTTTCTCCAGATGATCTTGGAATAGCACTCAGCAGCTCAGACCTGCCTGAAACAGTGAGGGCTGAGCTGTGCCAGGTTCAGAATGTGTGAGAATCACAGACTCATGTAAGTCTTCACTACTTTTCCCTGTTCCAGCAAATCCCAAAGTTTGGCCACTCTAATTGCAGCTGCCAGGGCAGTCCAGCTTTCTGAAAAGACAGAGGTAAAGCATCTAACACTTTGTGTCTTCTCTTGGGAGCCTTCCCTACCCTCGTAGGGGCACACAGAAGGATCTCTCAGCACTCCTTGTGTCCCCTGCTGATTGTTCCTCTTCTCCTGCCCTGCCTTTTCTTTTTACACCTGTAAATGTTCCTGTTTTTTTCTTTTTTATGTTTTTTTCCCCAGCTGACTCAGTTTCCAGTCTCTCCATTTGTCACTGAGCACCTTCTCAGCACTGGGCTGGTTTGACCCAATCCAGTCAATACAGTTCACTTGTGCTGCTACCACAAGTACCCTTGAATTATTTTCTCCTTATATTATATTCCCCCAAAAAATTTACTTATCAAGTCAGCTTGAAGACCACTATGCTGTCTTGGCCTTTTCCCTGTCTCATCCTCAGAGCATTTATCACATCAGAGCCATTTCTTCACTCCCTCTCCCAAATTCCCTTTGTTTGCAGCTGTTTGATATGAAGTGCAACACCTGCCCCTTAGGACTGACTTCAGTTTCTGAGGATACAACTTGGAACTTTGAAAGAGGAAACACAGAGGACAGCAAATTTTCACCAGCAACATATGAATTGCAAATAATGAATGATGAAAAGCAAATATTTGTTTGGGCACATACTACACAATTCATGAATGAATAAAAGCAAACAGCCCCTCCCAAAATAGCCAAGCAAACAAAAACCTGCTGACACAAATATTTGCAAATAGCACAGCAGAGGCTGAGCCAGAGGGGTTTGCAAATGCTGCCAAAAACACTCCAGCAGGTCCAGAGAGACTGGGAACAGCTTTAACACTGGCATTCCTGTCTTTGGATCCATCTTTTCCCACCAGTTACATCCCTCATGCTCCTTTCCAGGAAAATCTTGCCAGTCTCTCTTCTTTCTTGACTCTGTAAAGGAATTCCCCCTTCTAGTCCTTAATGCTGAAGTTTATGTAAAAAAGTAGAGAGGCAGAAGGATGATACAATAAAGACCTTGGGATCCTTCCAACTCAGAAAGTTCTGTGATTTTGTGATTCTGTGATTTTAACTTCAATTTGGGCAAAACTTCACAAGGCTGAACTGGATGCACACGCATTTTTCAGCAAAAAGTGTAGCTTAATTTGGTCATCACTGAATTCCAGCGGCTAAAATGCCCATTTTTATTTTTCAGCCAAATGGCAGCAGCCAAGGTTCCATCCAGGCAGCAGCACTGAAGGGCCGTTTTCCTTCCCATCACCTTGTTCATTCAGGCTCATCTAAAGGAAGCCCAGACATCCTCACTTTCAAATGCAGAAGGATCAATTCTTAGGCTTTTCTTTCTTCACTTGATTTACAGCCCAGTGAAGTCATTGGGAAAGTGTTGTTTGATGTGACATTTCTAAGCTAGTGCCCACATGGATCACCAAAGCTGGCAGAAGCTCTCTGGGAGATGGAAAGGTACTTGTGGGCATCCAATGTGCTGTCAGGACTTCCAGAGCTGCCGTGGGGGAGTTCAGAGCTCACTTGTAGGGCAAAACATCCCACTCCAAGGAGAAGCGTCCCTGCCTTCAGCCCCAGGACACCCCCAGGACACAGTGCCTGCCACCAGTGCCATGGCTTGGGTCACCCAGTGTGGCATGACCAAGGTGAAACACGTCAGGAAGTGCACAGTGACCCTCAGCAAAGCTGGACACCTTGGGATACTCAGGAGATGCCCAAAGGCATGAACAGCTCGAGGTCTCCAGTGGCTCTGGGTAGATCTTTAAATGTCTCCTTCTCGCTTTTATATTTCCCCATTTGCTCTTTACGCAAACCTTAGAGACTTCAAACTGGGAGGAATGTCTAAATGAGATGAGAAGGCTAGAAGATTTAGAAACCATATGAAAAAACCTCAGGATGAGAGTAAACCAGCTCACGTCTCATCTGACCCAGAAGCATCCAAAGACCCCAGAGGCGAACTGAAGATGCCTCTTGGCCTGCAGAATTCGTGCAATCATCAACTTAAAACCCAATCAAAAAAAACTTCAGTGGAAAGTGAGCTTTGCAGTGACAGGATGCAAATTAAAAAAGTAAAAAGTGTTTTCAGAGAAGCTCTGTCATCTCGAGGTGGGAAGAAGAGACTCTCATACCCAGGGTACCAAGCAGAGCCCACGCAGCCCTGGGAAGGGAAATGTTGGAAAACAAGTCCAGAATGTTTGGAGGAACAGAACGGTGATAAGTAATGCAAAATGACAGCTCTTAGAACAACCCCCTCTCCACACTGGCTGCAACTATATGCCCTAATTAAAGAGTATCGGAACTGCTCCCGTGTGCTAATGCTATTCAGCTCAGAGCACCCGGGGTGTCAATACCAGTCCCAGGGAACAGGGGAGGGGAGTCCTGGGGGGAATGGTGCTTGTCAGGGGGATCCCAGAATCCCAGAATGTGCTGGACTGGAAGGCACCCACAAGGATCATCAAGTCCAACTCCTGGCCATGCACAGGACCATCCCAAGAATCACACCCTGTGCCCCAGGGCATCATCCAAACACTCCTGCAGCTCTGGCAGCCTTGGGGCTGTGCCCACTGACCTGGGGAGC
>JAXCLP010000553.1:0-10102 GCA_035584035.1 Lepidocolaptes lacrymiger | reverse complement strand
GGCCAGGACCAGTTTGTCACTGTGTGGGTGTGGCCAGGTCTTTGTATTCTGCATCCTTTACGTCATTTTCTCATGGACTGCTTACAACTGATCATTTGCAGCAGCTGCCCAGGGCACACCTGGCCCCTCAGGTTACAAGCTGGGTGTTTAGGAACTCTGTGAGATGAGGAAGTTTTCCTGTCTTCACACCAATGACTTAGGTGTGATAACTCCCTTCCGGGGAGACATTAGCACCTTCACACCCAGTCTGAGGAGTCATGTCTGCTAATGGGCCATCAAGGAGTATCCCATGACTCATAGTGTAGTAAATCACCCATTGTGAAACTGCTCGCCCTGGGGGAGGTACTGGGCACTCCCATCTGAGCCCAAGCATATATAATCTTGGGGGTTTGGGACTTCTGGGACCACTTGTGGGATCCAGAGGAGGAGCAGGACCTCAACAGGACTTCAACTGCCACTCTTGACCAGACTGCGGACATCATCCTCAGCAACAGGTTTTCTCTTTCCTTTTACTTTGTACTAAGGGATGGTGCTCAGCACAGGGGCTGGCGAGCTCCATTCTGTTTGTGCCTCAGGGTGCTGGGTTGTATATCTGTTTCTTTGTGGGCCAAACGGATTTCTCCTCTGCATCATTGTACTTGTGATTTTTTTTAATTAAATTGTAATTCTGACTTGCAATCTCTTTTGCAGTTGGTTTTATTTCTCCTGCTGGTTTACCTTTAAACCAGTACAGTTGTTCCTCAGGTTCAGCTGCAGTTCAAGTGGCCTCAGTGCCTGTTGATCTGATTTCTTTCTCCTCCCTCTGAGGGTGCTGCCTAGTATTGAGCAGTGTCCAGTCGGCAGTAGCCAGGGCCCAGCACGTTGCATAACTTTGCACCTCTCAGGAACTGCCACAGCAATTTTCTTTCAAATATTCTGCCACTTTATCAGGCAGACTTTATTTATTTGTTCAGGGGTGAACTTCCAAACCATTGGAGCAGAATAATCCTTCAAAAGCTCACCCATTTTCTCCCACATTCCATGCCACTCATGTTTCTACCCCCAGGGCAGGTCTCTGGACAACTTCCCTAGAAATCTCTGTCCTGACTCTAAACGTGTTGTAGACCATACTGAGGAAACCTGGCAGACGCAGCAACAAGAACATGCTTTCCTTAGCATCCAAAGGGAATTCAAAATTCTCAAAAAACGATGTAACAAGCCTAAAAGAGGAGAAGGGAGTGAAAGGCTTTGAAAATCATCCTTCCCCCCTTCCCCCCGCAGAATGGCTACAATTATTGATGAATCCCCAGAGGTAGCAGTCAAGGCCAGGACAGGCAAACAACATTGAAGACACATCCCAAATGATCCCCATTGCCCCTGATGTTATAATGCCATAAACTGATATCGCACAGGACATTAACAAAGAAATCCTGATCCTTGTCCCTGCTCTGAAACAACATTGTGAGGAACACATAGTTCATATACTGGAGTATATATGGGGTTCAGTACCACACCCACATGAACAGACTGAGAAACATCGTAACCAGGAATTTCCGTACCTAATACCCAAATGCTTCATTCCTGCAGCTGCTTCCTGCATTGTCACCATGCCACACTGGCTCCACTGGGGTTTTGACTCCACGCTGCACCTCAGAGCCACATTTGCCGCTTTTCAGAACCATGTCCCGGAGGGGTGGGTGGTGGTGGCAGAGGACGGGGTCTGCAGGGCTGATCCCGGCAACCCCCCATGAAGAGAGCGAGACAAAATGGTGCACTTCCGGGGGTATCCTCACCTTTTCTTCCCCCCGAAGCCACGCCCCTCAGTGATGACATAGGTGGTATAGAGCAGCCACCTAGTCACGCCAACACAGCTCTAAGCTCCACCTCCCTCTGCAACCAGGACACCACCATAGCAGATGGAGACCAAAGTCATGGAGTAAATGAACTCAGTGGATATTTTACAGACTTCTTAGACATTTCACAGGGGTGGTCCATAGACTAAGGGAATGATATCAAAGGATGGGAAGGGGCTTGTATGGGGATATGTTTTGGATTTGTGACAAAACCAGTGTTGATGACACAGGGATGTTGTAGCTATTGCTGAGAGGTGCTTACACAGCGTCAAGGCCTTTTCTGCTCCTCATGGTGTCCCGCCAGTGAGGAGGGTTGGAGTGCGCAAGAAGTTGGGAGGAGACACAGCTGGGACAGCTGACCCCAACCAACCAAAGGGATATTCCATACCCTATGACATTGTGCTCAGCAATAAAACTGAGGGGGATGAAGGTTGACAGGGGCTGCCATTGACTGGGGACTGGTTGGGCATTGATCAGTTGGTGGTAAGCAATTGTTTTCTCTTGCATCACATGTTTTCTGTTTTTATTTTCCTCTCTCTTTGTTGGTTTGCTTTCCTTTTCTTACTTTTTTTTTAGTTATTAAACTGGGGTTTTTTTCTCAACCCATGCATTTTCTTATTTTTATTCTTACTCTACTCCCCATCCCACTGTGGGGAGAGTGAGTGAGTGACTGTGTGATACCTAGCTGCTGGTCGGGGTTAAACCGTGACACTGACCATTGCTTACATAGTATCAAGGCTTTCTCTGTTTATCTCTCTGCTCCACTGTGAGACACCGGATCAGTATTCAATTACTGGGTGGGAACCATCTCAAGTGTGTGTGGAGGGGGGAAAGGCCAGGCCAGAGCCCACATGACAGCCCCAGAACCCACATGGCAGGGCTCACAGAGCCCATATGGCAGGCTCTGCAGTAGCAGCTGTCAATCAAAAGGGCAGCCTGAGAGCTTGCCCACACCACGCCACCTGGAGCCCCTAACTTAGCCTCTGATTGGCTACACCACCCCTCACTCTGGCCTGGAGGCACCGAGTGGTCAGTGAGCCGGATGTCCCACCTGGGAGGACTGGCTACAGAGGGCCAAAGCACATAAATACAGCAGCACATGGCCTCTATCTTTCTCTCCTGAGACCTCCCTTCCTTGTGTGAAGCTGGACTTCCATGGGACTCTTTGGTGCTAGCTATTTAATAATCTATTTTTCTCTTGTTCTCCTCTCTTCTCTCTCTGTCTTTACTCCTTTTTCTTCTCTTAATCTTTTTCCTTCTTTACTCTTTTAATCTCTTTTCTTACTTAATATTTTGGGTAACTTAAAACCAGTGGGTTGGACTCTGCTAAGTTGTGTGGGTTGGTGTGTGCTGGATCAGTGCTTTGTGGAATGCTCTACCTTGGTTGTATGTTACCCCTTTTAAACTTTTGCCAAGATCTCTTATTTTTTTCCCTAAAATCAAAAGTATCTTCTGAGAAATGTGTGCAACATTCTCTCTTTATACTGTCTTGAGGTATTAAAGAACTAAAGGCTCTGCAAAAGTTTGGTGGGCAAACTTTTGAAGCCTTGAATATATTTTTAAAAGTAGTACTCCCAGTTGAGCTTGTGGCTTTGGGACTGGGGTCTTACACCCATGAGCAACTAGGCTGGGGGTGCACAAGAAGTTCCAAGGGGGCACAGCCAGGACAGCTGACCCCAGCTGACCAATGGGATATTCCATACCATATGATGTTGGGCTTAGCAATAAAAGCTGGGAGAAGAAAGAGGAAGAATTTTGGATTTATGGCATTTGTCTTCCCAAGAAATCATTACATGTAATAGAGCCCTGCTTTCCTGGAAATGGCCTGTTGATGAGATGGAGTGAATCAATTCCTTATTTTGCTTTGCTTGCATGCACAGCTTTTGCTTTACTTATTAAACTGGCTTTCTCTCAACTCACAAGTTTCCTCACTTTTACCCTTCTGATTCTCTTCTCCATCCCACTGGGAGAGAGTGAGGGAGTGGCTGTGCTGTGCTTTACTGCCTATTGGGTTTAACCCACAACACCTGTGATGGTAACTGGTAAATAATCTTCCTATCTTTATCTCAGCCCACAAGCTTTTTCATCCTATTTTTACCCCGTCCTGTTGTATTGGGTTTGCGTGGCCAGGTTTTGGTAGCAGGGGGGATATAGGGGTGGCTTCTGCGAGAAGCTGCTGGAAGCTTCCCCCCCGTTTGTCAGAGCTAATGTCAGCCAGCTCCAGGACAGACCCACCACTGGCCAAGGTTGAGCCAATCAAGAATGATAGTAAGGCCTCTGGGATAAGATATTTAAGAAGAAAAAAAAGTTATTGGGCAAATAAAAATTGCAGCCAGAGAAGAGCGGAATGAGAACATGTGAATAACTATGCAGACACCAAGGTCAGTGGAGGAGGTGCTCCAGGCACCGGAGCTGAGCTTCCACTGCAGCCCATGGTGAAGACCATGGTGAGGCAGCTGTGCCCCTGCAGCCCATGAAGGTCCACGAGGGTGCAGAGATCCACCTGCAGCCTGCGGAGGAGACCCACACCAGAGCAGGTGGATGCCTGAAGGAGGCTGTGATCCCATGGGAGTCCCATGCTGGAGCAGGGTCCTGGCAGGGACCTGCTGACCTGTGGAGAAAGGAGCCCATGCTGGAGCAAGTTTTCCTGGTAGGACTTGTGGCCCTGTGGGGGACCCATGCTGGAGCAGCCTGTGCCTGAAGGACTGTACCCTGTGGAAAGGGACCCACATTGCAGCAGTTTGTGAAGAACTGTTGCCTGTGGGACGGACTCAGACCGGAGAAGTTCGTGGAGGACTGTCTCCTGTGGGAGGGACCCCACGGTGGAGTAGAGGAAGGACTCTTCTCTCTGAGCAGCAGCAGGAGCAGTGTGTGATGAACTGACTGTAACCCCCATTCCCCATCTCCCTGCACCGCTGGGGGGGAGGAGGTAGAACTTGGGAAGGAGGGAGGGGTGCGGGGAAGGTGTTTTTAAGATTTATTTTGCTTCTTGTTCTCCTGCTCTGTTTCTGTTAGTAATAAATTTAATTAATATCCCCAATTTGTGTCTGTTTTGCCCATGAGGGTGATTGATGAGTGATCTCTCCTGGTCCTTATCTCAACTCATGAACTCTTTGCTGTATGTTTTCTCCTCTGTCCAGTTGCAGAGGGGAGTGATAGAGCGGCTTTAGTGTCCAAGCAGGGTCAACCCACTACACCTGTTGGAGAGGGGGAGTGGGTGAGCATCTTGCTGCAGTCCAAGGTCAACCCACCACATATACTCAGGCTGGGTACTTCTATGTATGTGCATTTACTACCATGGGGGATTAATTGCATATCCATTTTTTCCTTCAGAAGCTAACAACAAAGTAGCCATCATAGCCTTTGGTGTTATGCCCTAGGAACATGTAGCCCCAAAACTTTGTGTCCATAAACAACTGAATAAAGTCTATGAGCTGTGTCCCCTTTAAACTCCAATTCTCATTCAGTTTTCCTTTCTGCCCCTTCTTCTTCATCCCGTGGGGTATTCAGTGCTAATTCCATGGCAAAAAATATCATTCAAGATATGTGTCCTGATCTCCTGCATATGTTCCATCTCATAGATACTGTAGCCCTGTCCTCCTTATGGATTTTTGAAACACTGGTGCTGGTGTACATTACAGATCTGTTTAAGGCACATTCCTCACTTCCAGCCTTTATATTCATGATAGATTTTTGCATAGGCCTTGTACTTCTTACAGAAAATCATAGCCAAACAATCAATTTCTCTTTTAATAGGGCCTTGTGCCTATCTAAACATGTCCCCAGACCCGCTCAGTAGTCTGCAGCTGGGGCACCTTATCCTTCTTCCTAAGTTAACTGTATAGTTGTGAGACAAGCAGAGCCAGCAATATTTGCAGCTATGGCCATGGTTCTACAGTGTATAAGAAAGATCAGAAATGTTTCCCACCAATATACCTTCCTGCTATCCTTAACACCATAATAACGTTCCTCATGTAAAAGGAGGAAACAGGTCTTGGGATACTGTGGTGGGTTGACCTTAGCTGGATGCCAGATGCCTGCCAAGCTGTTCTATAATTCTCCCTTCTCAGTTGGACAGGGGGAGAAAAAGTCACAATGAAAGGCAATTGGGTCAAGATAAGGCCAGGGAGACCACTCATTGATTACCATCATGGGCAGAACAGACTCGACTTGGGGAAATTAGTTTATTACCAATCAGATAAGAGTAGGGTAATGAGAAATAAACCCCCAAATCTTAAAACACCTTCCCCCCAGCTCTCCGTTCTTCCTGGGCTCAACTTCATTCCTGATTTCTCCAACTCTTCCCCCTGAGCGGAGCAGAGGGACAGGGAAGGGGGATTGTGGTCAGTTCATCACACGCTGTCTCTGCCACTCCTTCCTCCTCACACTCTTGCCCCTACTCCAGCGTGAGATTCCTCCCGTGGGAGACAGTCCTCCACAAACTTCTCCAACGTGAGTCCTTTGCATGTGTCCTCTCCATGGTGTGCAGTCTTTCAGGAATAGATTGCTCCAGTGTGGGTCCCCCATGGGGTCACAAGTCCTGCCACCAAACCTGCTCCTCTCTTCACAGGTCCACAGGTCCTGCCAGGACAGACTCTCCGCAGGGTCATGACCTCCTTCAGGCGCATCCACCTATCCTAGTCCTCCCTGGGCTGCACGTGGATATCTGTTCCATCGTGAACCTCCACAGGCTACAAGGAAAGAACCTCCCTCACCATGGTCTTTGCCACAGGCTACAGGGGAATCTCAGCTCGACCACCTGGACCACCTCTTCCTCTTCACTGATCTTGGTGTCTGCAGAGTTGTTTCTCTCACATATTCTCACTCTTCTCTTCCAGCTGCTGTTGCACAGCATTTTTCCCCCCTTCTTAACTATGTTATCACAGAGGTACTACCACCATCGCTGGTTGACTCAGCTTTGGCCAGAGGCAGATCCCTCTTGGAGCCAGCTGGTATTGGCTCTATTAGATATATGGGAAGCTTCTAGCATCTTGTCACAGAAGCCACCCCTGTAGTCCCCCCTGGCTACCAAAACCTTACCACTCAAACCCAATGCATAGATCTAATATTGTTGTTTTGCTTTAAAATCCCCCAACACGCTTCCATCTCAGATATGAGGATGCGTATATTAATATGTCACAGATCCTCAAACAAGATGTCACTCAGCATGACCTTCCTGTCGCACAGACCACCTCAGTTTGTTATGTAGCTTGTTTGCTCCGCTTCTCAATTCTGCATCTGTCAGGTCCCTCGTGGCTGTAAGTGCTGCGAGACTCACGGCAAACCAGAGATTATTATTGTTATTTAGATTAATTAAATAGCACCACTGTCAGTCTATAATTTTGGAATGGGGGACAGACTGCAGGATTCTGCTTACCCAACCCCCAACAGCTTTTACAACACTGATAGCCAGGAGGAAAGTCTGATCAAAACACAGGGCTCTCTTTGCAGGAGAGTACAGGCCCAGTCTAAAAATTTTGTAGCATTCATATTACTTAAAATAATACTGAGAGAATATAAAGACTCATGAATGCTGACAGCTTCAACATGGAGCTCAAAAATAATCACCAGGATCAAACAGCTGGCATGAATAATCAGAAATTTGCTCTATACCCTGAAGAAATGTTTCATAAGCTTTGTGTAGTGATACCTGATCTAAATTAACAAATCTGTATTCTTCTGCATGTTGCCTATCCCCGCACCTCTGGATTGGCAATTCCCAATGCCAAACATGCTCCATAGAAGCCATGGGGTATTCTGTTGCCTCCTCCATCACCCCTGCTGAATTTCAGGGTGGGAGTAAATCTGGGTTTTCAAATGTCCACTCAGGACTTGGGAGTAAAACTGGTGGTCCTCCCTGGAAAACATCCTCACTGTGTTAAGCAGCCTCTCTCTCTGCAGGGGTTCTCTTACCCAGAGGCTCTCAACTGTGGCATTGCCAACTGTGAGCTCCATACATTCTAACCCTTCTATTACATACAGTGCCACCCCTCCGGTGGGTGAGAGAGGAGAAGAGATAATGGATGAGACTGAGGAGAGAGTAGTGAAACAGGGTAGGTAAAGGTCTATGGCCAGAGCCTAAGGCCTGGCTATATTAGCATAACCTTTAGAACTTAGCATGAGTGTGACTTTGCAAAATGTAACTGCTTGCAAGCAGGAACCTACCCAACTGAATAAGATAAAACCTGGAGAGAAGTGCTTCAGCATGTAGCAGTGGTAATCAATAACTTTACAAGGGGGGGCTAGCGGATGGGTGGTGGTATAGCTGCTTAAAATGATGAGACTGTTTGTAACGACCATGTAATAGTAGGTATAGGAATAGGTAACTGAATGTATAGCTAGATAAGACAACTACAAACCAAACTGTGTATCGACTCACGAAGATTGCATGTGATGGATAAATTCAGGACTTGTTTGTTCAAGGGTATAAAAACCCCTTGAATTTTGGCACATGTCGGACACGTATATGGAGGTGCTAACCCCTACGTGTGCTCAGCGCTGAATAAAGGCATGCTTTACTATACGGTGCGTACTGCGTAGTCGGTTCCTTTGAATCAATTTGGCAACCATGAAGGGACTGGCTCCGCTCAACTGTGAGACCCTCCGGAAGTGGGGGCCCTCTGGGCGTCCCCGGGACATTTCTCCAGTGAGGCTCCCTGGGCTCCACTAGATCATCACAGGAGTGGACACGACCCTGTCAAGGTACACAAATTCTAAAGCACCCTTTTACCCTTTTTCCTGGGGTTTTGGGAGGTAAACTGTAACTCGTACACTGGTGTTGCACTGCTCCAGCTTGCTAGCAGCTAATGGGAGCTGTACCTTTTGATTGTTGGTTCGAGTCCCATCGAAGCTCTACCAAATTCCTCAGGCCAAGAGGGTCTGGAAAGAAAGGGATGGATGTTTTTGGGTCTACCTTTGTGGCTGGATTTTGAACTTGGATTTGGGATTGCGATTATTCTAAGTTTGGTAATTTATTGTCTTTGTGTTTGTTTCAAACCGTCTGTGGGGATCCTGTGTGTATGTTGAATGAGCAAATATCGGGGATTTCGATGTGGTAAATTGTTTTTGTGTGTTATCTGTTCCATTGTCTGTGTAGTATTAATTTGGTGTCTATTAAACATTGAATGTGTCTTTGGGAATTGATAGTGAAAGTTTTTGTGATTCGTGAAGGTCGGCAGGAGATTCCTACCCCTCATCCCCTTTGTGAACTAGATCCCAAGGTTTGTTGGCCACTTGTTGTTAATGCCTCAAACTTACAAACTGTCTGTATTGCAGCTAACAGCAATCGAAATTGCTAGCCCCTATTTGTGTCCTAAGTGTAATAGTTGCTCTCCTAGAATTTTTGTGATTTGTGTACACTGTTGGCAGGAAAAGTGTGTTAATCAGCATTGGGAACTTGGGGTAGCTATAGGGAACTTAGACTTAGGGGATGATCGCACGTGTGAAGGCAACTGATTTTGTCAAGGTATTACCTTAAGTTGGAACCCTCAATGGCAAATATTTATCGATTCCACGGATCATATGCTCAGAACGCAGCGAATTAATTTGGATAGTATTCTGTTCCAGTGTTTAACAATAGATTTGTAATAGTCCACGGAACAAGAGGTGGATATTGGCAAAGGAATAGATGTGAGTTCCCCTCATTGGTGTCCGTATCGTGAAGAGTTGTTGTGTGTAATTTGTAGAGAGTGTGGATTTTTAGGACAGTGGGATAACCAAGAAAGTGATGCCTATTTTTGTTTCCATTGTCGGGTTGAAAAGGCACGGTGTGACATTGGGGTAATACCTGAAAGTATTATTTGCCATAACACCTTACAGAGGAAAAATCCTGGGTTCACAGAACAAGAAGCTCTAAAATTACTAACCGATTTTTTTATACAAGATCTCTACGCTTCGGGGCTAATTGAGCCCGTAGATGAAGCAGAAACCAAAAGTAATTAAAAGCTGGTGTTGTGTGTTGTGCTGTGTGATTGAGGCACGCAAACAAGCATGGAGAGAGGGCAGAGTCCCACACTGCGGTTCCACTCTTCCACGTGGAAAGTTGCCAGTAAAGGATGAAGCAACTGGTGTGAAAAGACAGAGTAAGACTGAGATGTAAAATTGCGTACGAAGTGAGTGGGAGCCTGGATTTGCCTTTCCGTCATCCCACGAGGGGCACGGCTAGAGAAAGGCAAAGCAAAAGCTGTAAGAATGGGAAACCAGCAGGGAAAACAAAAGGTCAATAAAAGTCCCTTGGGATGTATTTTGGCACACTGGAAAGAAATAGGAGG
>JAXCLP010000552.1:0-10102 GCA_035584035.1 Lepidocolaptes lacrymiger | reverse complement strand
GCACAGCCACGTCACCAAAGCAGCAATTCCTGGCACAGGACAGGTTTGCCAGGGAGGATTGGAGAGCAGCTCATTTCTCATGGACCCAGGACAGCCACAGTTCCTCTGGGAAGCTCCAAACTCACAATTTCTATTCTTTCTTCCTTCCTTGTGCTGACAGGTTTTTATCAAACCCCCTTTGGAGCAGCCCTGGAATGAAGTGGTGGTGACACAGCCCAGGGATGCTCCAGCATTTATTCCCAGCCCAGGGGAATATTGTCTTCCCTTCTCTGTGTTCCACCTCACACCCATGAGAGGGGTCATAGAATTGGAGATGAGCACGGCAGATTTTATGCAAATCTATCCAGACCTACAGCTAAAGGAATATTAGGGATGAACAAGACCCAGCTTAGTCTTCGAGGTCAGGCAAAGGCGGGACTTGTTGAGGCTGGAGGTCTTTTCCAAGCCTAGTGGTGCTCTGATTTCTCCAGCAGGAATTCTGGAGGTGAGGAAATGCTGGGGATTTGTGAATCCTCTCCTCAAAAAAAGCTGGAGATAGCTGGAAAAAGTGGCAATATCCCAGGTGAAACCCTTTTTTGGGCGTTTTTAGAGGCTCTTTTCAGAGCAGGGAGGGCAGTGCTGCTCCCAGGAGATTGTATTTGAGTGATTTGCTAAGGAGAGATGTTTGTTTAAGTTGGTTTTCCCTGGAATGATGGCAATTCCCACGTGCTGTTCCATTGCAAACCAACCTCCCACACTGCCAAACTATTTCTTTGCCCAAATTCCAGAGCAATGGGCAGAGTCATGCAGGAAACTTTATTATTCCTTTGTAATAAGCTGATAGATATCATATATATAAAGTACACATTATTATTATTATTATCATCATTATTGTTATCATTATCATTGTTATCATTGTTATCGTTACTCTTATCGTTATTCTTCAATTATGTATAATAGAATTCTAATAAATAATTATGACAAATACAATTGTATGAATAATGTTATAATAAATATAACAAATAATTATAATGAATACAATTATTATCTATATGTTATTATATGTTATTTTCTATTAGTATCTACTACTATAAATTATTATCTATTACTATATATTATTATCTGTCTTATTATAGTATTACACTATAATTATATATTAGATTATTTATATTACATTATTGTATAGTATATTATAGCATATATTATTGTATAGTATGTTATATTGTGTTATGTTATATATATATATAAAATAAGCTGATACGTGTATATATATATATATATTAATTACCCTTTAAAATAAGCTGCTAAAAACTAACTTGCCCTGTAGAGTTAAATAATAAAAGTGGGCTATAAAGAGGTCTCTGAGTTCTCCACTATTTGCTCCATTTTCCCTCCTTCAGCACCATAAAAATTAGGGAATTATTTGTTGAAATCAAGGCCGGGGGATGATTTTTTTATGTCTTTATCAATTAACTAATTAATTTCTGCTGGCCTGGCTTCTCCAGCCTCCCTTGCTGCCCCAGGGATCCATAACTGACAGTGCTCCTGCACATCTACACGTGTAATTAGGGAATTGTTAATTAGGGGGCATTCTGCAATGCACAGAGCCCCTTATTCTTCACAGGAATTGCCAGCAGAAAATAAGGGGTGTTAAAATACATTAATGAACATAAACCATTAATTTGCTCTTTGGGGTTCTGCCATTCCCGCACTGGGGAGCCTGAAATCAGTTCCCCAAATTCCTGCCCCAGAGGTTTGGTTATTTTTGGCTCAGGGTCTTTGGGAAAGGCAGAAATCCCAGTGCATGGGGAAGGATGGAAACTGCACAGGGATTCAAGGGCAGCCGGAATTATTTTAATTATTTTAATTTTAATGACATGGCTCCCCTAGGCAAGTGGATAAAAGAAGGACAAGGTTTGAGAGGCAGTGGAGAAGAAGAATCTTGGAATAGCCAGTTTTCTTCCCAGCACTTCCACAGCATTCCCGTTGTGGGAAGTGGCACCAATAAATAAAACCCATAATAATAATGGTGATCATTTTTGGCACAAGTTCGTACTGTGGGTCTCTGTGAAGACTTCCAGAGGAAACAGGGAAGAAAGCAGGAAATGCATTGATTCTTTTGTAAGCTGCCTCCAATATAAAATCTGCCACAAAACTGGGAAAGGGCTTGTTGGGACAGAAAGCAGGAAAATACCCAGTGAGCAAAAATCAGATTTGTTCATGTCATGGAAGAACTTCCCATTGCACCCACCTTTCCAAGTGTGGAGCAGGAGCAAGAGCAAGTCATTTGGAGTGTCCTAAAATCAGGATTAGACCCTTTGTTTGCAGTGTTGGAAGGGCCAGAATGAGGAACAAAGCAGGAAAGGAGTTTAAAACCAATCTATTATATATATATAAAATTAATATTTCTAAGAGAAAACTTCATTATACAGGTCTAACAATTCTGAGTATTATTCAGGAGGAATTTGTGCCTGGCAAGGGTGGTCAGGCCTTGGCAGGGGCTGCCCAGGGAGGGTTGGAGTGCCCAGCCCTGGAGGTGCCCAAGGCAGGACTGGCCGTGGCACTCAGAGCTCTGGGCTGGGGGACAAGGTGGGCATTGGGCACAGGGTGGGCTCTGGGGGCTGGCAGGGCTTTGCCACCCTCAGGGATTCCAGAAGATATTTCTCATGGGATATGAGCAATACCCAAGTCAGTTCCCAAGCAGCAGCTCCAGGACAGTTTTTCCCCCAGTGCTGGGCATGATGCCACATGGGCTGGGATATCCCTTGGATGGGTTGGCATCACTTCTCCTGGCTGTGTCCCCTCCCAAATTCCTGTGTCTCATCAGCCTCCCCACTGAGGAAGATAAAAAGTCTTCCATTAGTGGAATTCCTGCTCAGCACCAACCAAAACCCCCTTGTTTGGCCAACATTATTCTCCTCCTAAATCCAAACCACGGGGAAGAGAATGAGCCCCCTGTCAGCCCAAACCAGGACACATCCAAAGGAGGGGGTTAAATCACGCTGGGAATTCCAAGGCCTGGATCCATCTGCCAAGGGGTTGGGAAATTCACTTCCCAGCTCTGAGTTTTGCAGCAGGAATTACTGATATTGCTGTAATGAAAGGTAATATGGAGCTTTAATCCGAGCAGCAGCCAGGGCTGAGATCAGATGTGAGGGATAAGGGAGGATAAATCCACATTTCCATGATTAATAACATCCAAAATAAAGACACACCATCGAGGTTTTCATGCAACGCAGGGAGAGAATGGATGGGATTCTCCCGGGAATAATTGCCATGAGGGAAATAAAGGTTTCAAAACTGAGCAGCCCTGATTTATTCTGGTTATTTTATCCCTTTTGCTCCCGTATTTTTTTCTTTTCTTTGCAGTTTCTGGTGGGTTTGTACACACTGAAGGAAGCACATTGTGAACTGCTGCACTGCTCCATTAATTACGCTTATTTTTGGCACTCCATTGTGCTTTAATTAAGAACTGTTTGCATTTTCAGAGCATACAGATACCAAAAGTTTGCCTTTTAAATTAAAAGCAAAAAAGCAAACGAAGCTGTTCTGGGAGGGATGGGACTGAAGCTCTAATGAACAGGGAAGGGCAGAGCAGAAGCTCAACCCCGCTGAACTTTAATGCCAATGGTGCAAACTGCAGCTAATTATCCAGCAATTGATTGTTTGCCATGGATAAGGAGCTACAACTTCTTTGCCAAATTAGACAAAAACGGGCTAATCCCTCCTCTCGTTCGCTGGAATGGTAATTGGGGATTTCAGGGAGGCACAAGGCACAAAGCTGCCCCTTTGTGATGGAAATGGGCGGCGGAACATTCACATCACCTCTTTTCACAAGGGGGAAAATTGATTTTCCAGGATATTCACCGGGAGTAAAGCTGATTGAATGGCCCCAAAATATATTCGAGGTGCTGCTGAGAGGCCACGCTGGATACTGGTGGCACTTAATTAAATAAAAGGGTTTGGGATGGTGGAGGAAGAGATTTGGAGCTGATTTGTGTCATACGAGTGTCGCAAGGCTTCTCCCCAAATAATCAGTGTTTTTACAACAGGAAACCTTGCGGGAATATGGAACTGAGAGTACACATGGAATCATAAAATCATGGAATGCTTTGGGTTAGGAGGGACCTCAAAGACCATCTCATTCCAAACCTCCCACCACGAGCAGGGCCATTGATTTTCCCTAACTTTGGCATATCCACAGTGCCCGATACTCCAGGAAATAAAAAAAGGCTTTGGGATGCAATCACCATCTTTTAGAGGAAAACGATCCCCATCAGCACAAAACCAGTGTTGTGTGCCATTCCTCCGTGTCTGGAGGAGGTGGGGGAAATGGGAATGAATGATCCCAGCAGCTCCTGGGATGGCTGTGCTTCCACCCCTCAGCCAACCTGCATTTATTCCCTGCTCCTCAGGACCGTGCTGAAGTGAGGGATGGTGTGTCACCTTCTTGCTGCAGGCAGCGATGGAATGTCACACTGCTCTGCTGCAGCCCGGGATACAGCTGGCTGTCTGAGCTGGGAACACGCATGGTTGGGTCATGTGGAGCTTCTCAGCCACCAACACCCCCTGGGCCTTCTCCTCAGGGCTGCTCCCAACCCATTCTGCAGCCTGTGCTGTGCTTGGCATTGCCCCGTGTGAAGGACTTGGCACTCGACCCTGTTGAGCATCATGGGGTTCACATGGACCCACCTCCCCAGCCTGTCCATGTCCCTTAGGTGACATCCCCATGTCCCCTAGATGACATCACCATGTCCCTTGGATGGCATCCCCATGTCCCTTGGATGGCGTTCCTATGGATAACATCCCCATGTTCCTCAGGGTGACATCCCCATGTCCCTCTGGATGACATCACCATGTCCCTCTCGATGACATCACCATATCCTTTGGATGGCATCCCCATGTCCCTCTGGATGACATCACCATGTCCCTCTGGATGACATCACCATGTCCCTATGGATAACATCCCCATGTCCCTTGGATGACATCCCCATGTCCCTTGGATGGCATTCCCGTGTTCCTCAGGGTGATATCCCCATGTCTCTCTGGATGACATCACCATGTCCCTAGGATGACATCCCCATGTCCCTTGCATGGCATCTCCATGTCCCTCTGGATGACATCACCATGTCCCTTGGATAACATCCCCATGTCCCTTGCATGGCATCTCCATGTCCCTCTGGATGTCACACCCTCCCTCCATGGAAACTTCCCAGGAATGCCCTGGCTGGGCTTTAACACTGCTTATCCTATGAAAAGCTTCCACCACTCGATCCTGACTAAAATATTCCCTCAGTTACTCAATTCCACCAAGATTTTTGGGCTCGTGAAGGATACACAGGTGTGGCAAGAGCCAAGTTTGGAAAGGATGAGTTTTGGCAGCCCTTCAACCCAAAACCAGCTGCCCACGGCCACCAGATCCCACCAGACCAAAGGCTGCTGGTGGCCACCAACATCTCCACTTTGGCCACAGGACACCAGTGCTGCCTGAGGCTTGCTGGGTCTCCTGGAGGCATCAGCACCAACCTGCTCTAGTGGGAGTTGTCCCCACCCATGGCAGGGGGGTGGAATGAAATGAGCTTTAAGACCCTTTCCAACCCAAACCAGTCTGGGCTTCTCTGACAAAAGCAGAAACAATTTCATCTTGGAGCGTCCTGAGAAATGCCCTTCCCAAACTGCATCCTAAACCAACCCTTCTGCAGCCCCAGGGGAGGGTTTTGGTCATATGAGGAACATCTGACATGCCAAAAATCAATGAGTAGAACCAATTAATCCAGGTCCTTCACTCCTCTTTGGTTAACATGTCATTAATTAGAGGGGGGTGAGTTACTGGCACCCACCTCCTTCTTTTTTGGGATCATTTCTACCCCAAGAGCTGCCTGAAGGGGGATTTTCTTCATGTGGTGTCCAAACCCAGAGCCCAAATCCCTCCATCCTGTTCAAAGGGTACGTTTGCTTTCCCCATATCTGTGTCTTCCCAATTCCTTCACATTCCTAATATGCTTTCCATTCCTTTATTCACCTGTGGCTCATCCTTTTGCTCCCTGATAAAAATCCCCCTCCCTGCTTTGCCCTCAGCCAGCTATTGATGTTTCTCTGCGGGCTCAGAACTTCCATGAGATGCTCTGACCGGACACATCTGCTTCATTCCAGCCTCAGGAGCAGCTGGATTTGGGATTGGCAGCACCACCCGTGCATGCAGGAAGGTTGGGAGGAGCTTTATCCCTCAATCTCACCCTCCAAAGCTCCCACCCTTTATGATCTTGCACCTTGTCTCTCCTAAAACCTCATCATGTCTTTGTAGTTTTGGGGGGATAATGAGGGGTGTTAATGATGCAGCGACGGTAATAAAGTGGCCCTGGGATGATTTAAAGCAAAAACACTTCCCCCCCCCTCTCCAAAAACCTTATAACTTTTATGATGGACTGCTCAGTCACTTATTAAACATTTATTGTTTCCTCAATAAAAGTAATCTGAGATGTAGTCAATTATTAATATAAATCAGGCCTGAAGTGTGAAACAGCAGCAAGCTCATTTTCTATTTTGCATTAATCTTCCTTATTCAACTCTCACACAAGGAGAGTGGATAGGAAACCATTCGGAATTATTGGAAAACAAATACAGCGGGCGTGAGAGAAGCAAAATTTTTATCTGTATCCATGTCAGGAGGAAAAAAAAAATGAATTAAAACTCCTTGGAAACCCATAATGTTTCCAAATATGTGGTGGGGTATTGTTAGTTTGGTGCCTCAGCCTGAAAATAATTAAACACTGAGGCTGTGTTGGATTAATTGGAAATAAAACTGAGAAAGCTCTAAGTTGTATGTGTATAAATGCAAACACATATATATATTTTATATTTTTATATATATAATTACTTATCTTCACACACAAACCCATGTTTGGATGTCAACACAGCATTAGCTTGAGGTTGTTATTTCTTACACAAACCTTGGATCTTTAAAATACTTGTACTTTCTTCTGCTCCAGTCCCTTTGGGTCAAGATTTGTGGGATATTGGGAAGGAATTCCTGGCTGGGAGGGTGAGGAAAGGCTGGAATGGGTTTCCCAGAGAAGCTGTGGCTGCCCCTGGATCCCTGGGAGTGTCCCAGGCCAGGTTGGACGGGGCTTGGAGCCCCCTGGGCTGGTGGGAGGTGTCCCTGCCCATGGCAGAGGGTGGCACTGGGTGGGCTTGGAGGTCCCACCAACCCAAACCATTCCATGATTCTATAATTAAATAGAAGTCTCTTGCCCATGATTTCCATTCTTCCTCCCATTTTGCAGGTCTCCCTTAGGGAGGAAGATGCTTGAAGGACAGGAAGGGAAGAATGCCCACCAGCTCTAATATTCCTGAGGAACTCCAGCTAAGAAGAAACCACAGAAAATAAGAGGTGAAGAGTGAGAGGTCATGGACTGTTTATTCTCATCATCTCAATGCCAACCTTCCTTGGCAGGATATGCAAACCTCCCAGTTACATGAAAAAATTGGCCTTAAATTGGTGAGTGAACCGAAAGAACAGGTAAAAATAAAAACCCAGCACCTTCCACTGCTCTGGAAATCTTGGAGACCTTTTGCCATTTGCTTCTCAGGGATAAAAAATCATGATGAAGCAAACAGGCACATCATTAAAGTTGTGAGCCAGAGGGCAGAGAAGAGGAGGGATCCTCTGGAAGCACAAGCCCTGAGGATGTGAGGAACACTCTATAAGCTGGCTGGGGATTTCAGGCGTGTTTTGGAACTGCAGCTGCATTGCTGAATTTTTTGGTTTCTTGAATCCCATTTTGCAGCAGTCAGAGAAGGGATTTGAAACACAGGGGGGTTGAAAAAGCTCTCAAGGGGTTTTTTGGTGGTGGTTTTAGCTGTTGACCATAACATTGTGATGTTGGAACGATGTTCGCAGCCAGATTTATCTGCATAAATAGCCACGAGTAGCATTTTATTTCACCAGGATCACATTCATTATGGAATAAGGTCTTTCATCTCGGCTCTCCCATCCCTGAAAGCGTCCAAAGCCAGGTTGGAGCAACCTGGGATAGTGGGAGGTGTCCCTGCCCATGGCAGGGGATGGAAAGAGATGGGATTTAAGGTCCCTTCCAACCCAAACCATCCTGGGAGTCCATAATTCTATCTCAGTTCCAAGTTAACAAGGATTTGGCCATTTATTTGGTTCTATCCATTGTGAATAAACCCGTAATTCAATGGATTTACTTGACAGCCATAAGAAAATCCCCAATTTGCAGCTTTGGTAAACCTGGGCCATTTGGTTGTAAACCAAAAGACAAATAGATTGATATTTTCATTTAAAAAAAAACCCATCCCAAACCCTCATTCTGCAAGAAAAAAATTTGAAATATTAATTACAAAAAGTAGTTGCTACATATAATATATAATAAATATATTCCAGCATGGAGGGCACAGAAAAATGATCAATCCCTGAGCTCTGCATTCCAAAGGGTATTTCCAAAATATTCCATATATTTCCAAAATATTCCATATATTTCCAAAATAATCAATATATTTCCAAAATATTCCATATATTTCCAAATTCTCCCCCTATGCTAAGTCTAATAACGGTCCAATAACTCCAAGCACCCAGTGATGGAAATGATGCTTTTCAGGATGTTCCTGCAGGGATTCACTCCTTGCCAGCAGCACATACAGGAGATGTTGCTGCCTATTATAATTCTCATTTTGCTGCTTTTTTATCATCCTTTGCATATCTTGGTATCACCTTTGTTGACAAGTGCAAAGGGGGGCAAACAGGCAGGAGAGGCACGAGGAGAAAACAGCCCAAGAAATGGAAAAGATAAAAATCTCTGGAAAGCAAATTGGGTTTTTATATTAGAATTGGTTTAATCAGGTGCATCATCTGTGGAAGGAGGAGGAGGAGGGGGGGGAAAAACCTGCTGGAACGAAGAACCCAAGTTTAGCTGTTTATTCTGGCTGGTTTTGGAGTCTGGAAAGAAATCAGATGTTAATAAAAGCTGTTTCGAAAGGCAAAATGCACTTTATTGCAACGTGTGCACAAAGGCTCCTCATTCCCAATAAACAGGGTTAGTGTCGTGAGGAATCAATCTGGCTGTGCTTGTCACCCAGAAAAATATCCTGAATTTCAAAATAATAGCTTTGGATGGGCAAAAAGAAGCAGGTTATTTAAATAGGGAAGTAAAAGGTTCAGTTATGAACTGCAATATCTGTAACAGCTTAAAAGGGTTGTCAGCTGGATGAGGGGTTTGTTTTGCTCCCAAGATATTGGACTGAAAGGATTAGATCCAATTCTCCAGGAATATTGGACTTCAAGGGCTCAATCCAACTGGGAATCACAAAGTGGATACTGGGCTTTGCCTGTGAAATCTGGATTTGCTTCCCAGAGAAAAATGAGGAGCAAGGAATGGGCAAATAAAGAATTTCTTATCCAGAGAGGAGGGAATATTTTACATTAATGAGGAATTGTTGGTTTGGGGGGTTTATCTGAGCACTGTTCATGTTGTCCAGGATCCTGAATTTCCCTTCCCAACAGTGAATTAATGAAAATACTAGTGGAGGGTTGGGTTTGGTGGTTTTTATTTTAGTCATCACTCATGGCCTTGGACTTGAGCATGTTTGGAAGTGGTGAAGTGTCATAGAAGGAAAATCACTGTCAGATTTTTGGGGTCAGTGGGATTGCCCTTCACCAAACTTGCTGGGACACTTGACAAGTCTGAAGGTAGAGTGGCTTTCCCTGGAATATTCTTTGGGGAGAACATTTTTTGGGGTGTTCTTATGGCAGGATGTGCTTGTTTCCTTTCATTCCATGAATCACTCAAGTTTTGGAGCTGTTTCTGGGAGCTGATGGTCCCCTCACATTGGATTCTTTGGACAATAATCAACTTCAGCCAAACAAAACCTGCCACACACGGAGCTTGGGTGGAGTTACAGCTACAAACCTCAACAAAAGAGATGTTGGAGTCAGGACTGTGAGGATTTTTGGAGTAAAATTATTCATAGAATCATAAAATAGCCTGGGTTGGAAGGGATCTTAAAGATCATCCATGGGCAGGGAGACGTCCCACCAGCCCAGGGTGCTCCAAGCCCCGTCCAACCTGGCCTTGGACACTCCCAGGGATCCAGGGGCAGCCCCAGC
>JAXCLP010000551.1:0-10109 GCA_035584035.1 Lepidocolaptes lacrymiger | reverse complement strand
CCCATCCCTGGAAGTGCCCAAGGCCAGGTTGGACAGGGCTTGGAGCACCCTGGGCTGGTGGAAGGTGTCCCTGCCCACGGCAGGGGGTGGGACTGGATGAGCTTTAAGGTCTTTTCCAAGCCAAACCATTCCATGGTTCTCTGGTTTTAGTACCTGCTGAAAACTCTGTATGAGTGAAAGCAAAGAGCAGAGGGGCTGGGACTGACTGTCCCAACTACAGGGGTTGTTGATTAGTTCAGGATTTTTAGAAATGCATTTCCTAAAAGATGTATTTTCTTTGCCATTCTTGGAACTTTGGGAAAGAACAGAACTTGTGAATCCCTTTCAGTCCATCAGAAGCAGAAGCTGCTGCCAGATGGGTGTAAAAACTTCCCTGACCAAAGGCTCCCATGAGCCCTGTGAGTAACCCAGGCTGGAAAGAGCTGATGGACTGAAGCAGTGCTGGGGAAGCTGAAGGGCCTGAGGAGCACAAGCCCCAGGAGGTGTGGGGAGCACTCCCATTCCAGGTGTTTGCAGTGCCTGGGATGTGGTTCCTGTTCTGGAAAGCTAACCAGTTTGACCAGGGTGAGAAAGTGCCAAGTGCAGGGTTGGTCTCTGCTGGTGTTTGTTGTGCCAGATGGTTTGTGTTTGGTGAGGGATTCGGTGAGTTTGGGGTGTGATGAGTTTTTCTGGCAGTGCAGGGTGTGGGTCCTGCCTGTCTCTGAGCTTTGTGATCCAGGGGTTTCTTCCCTGTTTCCAGCAATGTCCTGCTGCTGAGCTTCAGCACAGCTTTCTGGGACTGCTCCCCATCACTTCCAGTCTCTCCCCTGGGAAGGGCAGCACACTTTCCCAAAAGCTCAGCCTGGTTTCTTCCTTTGGGGTGAGCTGAGGCTGCTCTGTGGGCCCCTCACACCCCCTGGGAGGTGTTTCTGGATCATCAGCTGGGCCCTCCCTGTGCTCTCCATGGTTTCCAAGAAGTTTCCTGCCTGCAGCAGCTTTGTGAGCACCTTGGCCTCATTTGGGGCATTCACAGAGGTCACTGAGCCACCCCTTCAACCCACAGCCCCTTTTTCCACAGCAGAAGGGGGTGAGTTAATGAGCTCCTCGTTGAATAAACTGCAGGGGAACACCTTGCTCGAGGGTGACCCCGGTTCTCACATGGAACACTGAGGGATTGGGAAGTGCCAGGAGCAGTTTCTGGAGGGTGATTTGGGGGCTGTCAGTGCTGCTGGTGGCTCAGTGCAAGGGCAGCACAGAGCTGCTCCATCAGATCCATCTCCAGGGGCACAGCTGGCACAGGGCATGGCAGCCTTGGAGGTTTGCAGCAAAGAGTCTGGGCTGGGCTCTGGGCTGGGCTCAGAGGGGTTTTTGCCCCCAGAAGTACCTGATCTGGGGTAATGGATCAACTCTGGCTCCACAGGGGGATTTGCTGTGGTTTTGTGTGGCCTCAGCTGTGCTGGGTTATTGTAGAACAGCTGTGCTGCCCTTTGGGGTTCTGTTGTTGTAGCAGCCAAAGGGACACAAGTGGAACTGCTGGTGTTGGTTGTGCTGTGGCTTCACAAACCTCCCTGCCCTGTTCTCTTCTCCCTGCAGGGACAGGGACTGACACGAGTCCTTCTCCTCTGCATAAAGTATTGAAGTAGGACATGGAGGCAGCTTTTTGTTACTTCTCTGTGAGAACCTCCAGTGAGGTTCTGACTTACCCCATAAAGGATTTTTGGGGGTAAGAGAACCTCCAGTGAGGTTCTGACTTACCCCATAAAGGATTTTTGGGGGTAAGAGAACCTCCAGTGAGGTTCTGACTTACCCCATAAAGGATTTTTGGGGGTAAGAAAAGCTCTCAAGTGTTCAGAGTACTGAGGGTTCTGAGGAAACCTGGATGGCCAGAGCTCCTTTCCCTGCTTCTCCTGACTATTCCCCTCCCAGGCTCTCCAATGCAGAGGAGGAGCTCTTGAACTCCTGGACCTTTGCAGCTAAACCAAGAGGCACTTAATGAATCAATCAATGCTTATTAAGCAGCCCATCAGGAGGAGAGCCTCGGGTGATGTCTGTGGGTAGGACTGGATCCCTTGTGGGGTCAGGAGTGCCTGGAGGAGCTCGGTGGGGTTTGTGCCCCGGGGATTCTGCCCCAGCTGCACTCCCAGGAAAAGCTCACCCAGAAAGGTCCTTCTTGCTCCTTTTCACATGGGGGGGAGGCAAACTGAGCACAGCAAGGGAAGGAGGGATTTTCTGTTCAATAACTGAGCCTCCCGGGGCTCTGGAGCTGCTCAGGGGTGAGTTTGGGAAGGGGAGGGGGAGCTCCGGAGTTTGGGACATGGAGTTGGAACTGGCTTTGTTTAAATAGATCCTTCCTTTGGTTCTGCATCTCCCAGGGATCTCCTCCTTTGGGTTTAAATAAGGAGAGTAAGGAAATGAAAAGAAATACTACAAAATAGGAATTATTAAAATAAATAAATGAATGATAAATAGTAAATAGTTATTTAAAAATAATTTAAAAAGCATCACTCCCACGTGGTGCTTTCCTTTCTCTACCTGTGCCCCTGCCAGCTCTGGGATTGTCACTGGGAGTGCAGATGGAGCAGCTCTGCTGTTAATAGGGGAAACAAAAAATAAATAATAAAAAGAAATTGAAAATAAATCATAAGAAGAATAAAAATAAACAATAAAAATTAAAAATAAATCAAAAGTGAATAATAAAAATAAAATAAAAATCAATAAAAATTAAACCAAAAAATAACTAATAAAAAATTAAAAATAGACAATCATTTTTAAAGTAACTAAAAAGCCTCACTCCCCCGTGGTGCTTTCCTTGCTGTGCTCTCTGGGGTTGTCACTGGGAGTGCAGATGGAGCAGTTCTGGTGCCAATGGGGGAACTAACAAATAAATAACAAGAGCAAAGGTGCCCCCGAGGCTCCTGTGTGGGCAGGGTGCCCGGCCGGGGTGGTGGCCCTGGCTCTGTGATGTCCTGGTGTCCCTGTCCCTTCCCCAGCCTGGCACAGGGGGATCCTCTGGATTCCTCCTGGAGTGTCCCTGCCTGGAGGGGCAGCGGGAATGTCCCTGTGTGCAGCCTGGCCCTGCGGGGACACAGGAGCTGTGAGGGGCAGGGGGGCATTCCATGGGCATCCTGAGGTGTCCATGGGCATCCTGAGGTGTCCATGGACATCCCGAGGTATCCATGGGCATCCTGAGGTGTCTGTGGGCATCCCGAGGTATCCGTGGACATCCCGAGGTATCCATGGGCATCCTGAGGTGTCTGTGGGCATCCCGAGGTGTCCCTGGGCATCCCGAGGTGTCCCTGGGCATCCCGAGGTATCCGTGGGCATCCCAACGTGCCCGGCTCTCTCTGTGGGGGCTCTGGAGCTGCATCACCACGACAACATTCCCCCACCCCACCAGAGCCATGGCTGGTGTGTCATCATTTAGTGTTCACCTTCCCCTTCCTCTGCAGCCCCACAATCCCTGGGCAGAGCCCCTGGGCACAGGGGCAGCATCAGTCACCAGGGAAGGTCACACATGGGCACGGGAGGTGCCAGGTTCTGGATGGGAACAGGTCTGGAATGACCTGTGGGTTCATACCCTGAGCCCAGGCTTTGATCCAGGGAGACTGTGAGAGGTGACAGGAGGGGCTGTGACAGGAGGGGCTGTGGCACAAGGGGATGTGACAGGTGACAGGAGGGGATGTGGCAGGAGGGGATGTGGCTCCTGGCAGAGCTGCTGTGAGGGACCAAGTCTGGCTCTGTCCCCTGGGCTGGCACTGCCCTTGCTGCCTCTCCCAGCTGGTTCCCAGTGACTGATCCCACTCTGCTCACCCTCCCTGTGCCAGGGACATCCCTTGTCTGCTCCCAGGGAATGCATTGAGGCAAAAACCCCACAGTGCCCACCCCCAGGAATACCAAAACAACAAAACCACCCCCATCTCCCACCAACAGCCAAAAGAGAGGGGGCAATTTCTGCCAGTTCAGCCCCACAGTCACCTCCCCTGCCTTTGGTCATGCTGGTAACCAGGAGAACTGGGGACATGCCTGGGGGGGAAAAGCAGGAGAGTTTGGACCCTGCCCTCTCAGTAGGTGCCTGGGGGCACTTGGGTTCTTTCTTGTTGTCCTCCTGCTCCAGGAAATGCTGTGAGAACACACTCTAATATAAATAAATGTGAATCCCTGTTTGCTGTTGAGCTGGGCAGGAGCAGAGAGGGCTCTGTGGGTGTGCATTGCTGTGAGACCCCATCCAGCAGTGCTGGGGAACAGCCTGGGCCAGGGTCCTGTGTCCCAGCTCAGAGACCTGGAGCTCTTGGAGTCACCTTCAAACTTGGTTTGTACCTCCAGTGCACGTGGGGGAAAGCAGCAACACAAAGAAACCCCCAAACTCTGAGCCTGTTGCCACCACCAGAGAATGTGCCTTGGCTTTGAGGAGTTGCTTAAACAAACCTTTTGTGCTTCTGAGCTTGTAGATTATTTCAAGTTCTGTGTCTGCCTTTCACAATTGAAGAGGGTTTTTTCCTGTGCTCATCCAAGTGTGTCACAGACAGATTGGGAAGACCAAGTTCTGCAGCTGCTGCTGCTTCCACGTTGGTTTTGGGGAAGGGAGTGAGTTTTTCCTGTGCCTGAGCTTCTCATCTTTTACAAGGTTCTGGTCTGCTGCACCTCGAGGTGTCTTTAAGCCTTGTTCAAACTGTAAGAGCACTGCCAGTGTGGTGTAAATGAAGTACAGCAAGCACAAATAGCACTGAGAGACCTGAACTTGGGGAAAAATGGGAATTTAGAGGGATGGCAGCAATTCCAGGGTCAGGTGAGCTGGGCCTGTGACAAGGCAGAGATGCACAGCCCATCTTCACTCCCAGCAGGGCACTGCAGGACCAATCCCAGGCTCTGGGAGCTGGTTGTGGGGCTTTGGGGCAAAAACCAGAGTGTAGTGATTGATCTGTGCTTGCTCAAATATCCCTGGATACCCGACCCCCTTGGGGACACATTCCTGTGTCACCTGCTCTGGGTGGCCCTGCCTTGGCAGGGGGGTTGGACTGGATGGTGCCCAGAGGGATTCTGTGATTCCATTTCTTTTCCCCCATGGCTCAAACTCTCAATCCCATCAGCAGGAGGTGTCTTAGCACAGTTTGTGTCCTTCAGACCAGGGGAAGGAGCATTTCCAAGGGGTTTGCTTGGCTCTGGTTGCCCTGGCTTTGTTCTAGAAGGGCTTTGAACAGAGCAGGGCCCCAGAGCCTTGGGGACAGAGCTGAGTCCTCAGCTGCTTCACTCACTGCATGTTGGGTTTGCTTCTTCACCAGTAGATACAGAGTTTGGTTTCTTCCTTCAACAGATGTGGGGTTTGGTTTTCTACCCAGTAGATGGAGGGTTTGGGTTTCTCCTTCAACAGATGGAGGGTTTGGTTTCTTCCCCCAACAGATGTAGGGGTTTTACACTAAATAAATGTCAGGTTTGCTCACTAATAGCTCTAGGGTTTCTTCACTCAGTGGATGAAGGGTTTGGTTTTCTCCCTCAGCAGAAGGAGGCTTTTATTTCTCCACTAATAAATGCAGGGTTTAAACTGCAGCAGCTGCTGTGTCGTGTCAGAGCAGAGGTCCTCCCTCCCCACACTCACATCTCCAAGAGTGGCCAAGGCCAGCCAGTGCCTCTGGAATGCAGCAGCAGGGCCAGGATGCACCTTCTCTCTCCTCAGCCCTTCCCCAGCCCCTTTGGATCTGTGGGTTTGGGCTGGCATGAGCTGGGAATGGCTTTTTCTATTCAATGACACCTCTTGGATTTCTCTTCCGTGTCAGTCAGACTTGTGGCAGCAGCTCTGAGGATCTGCAGCTGCCTTTGGTGAGCTCAGGTGACCACAGCAGGGAGAGCTCTGATCCCTGCTCATTCCTGCTCTGAGGGGGTGTTGGAAAGGAAGGAGGGTGGGCAGGCCCTGGCACAGGGTGCCCAGAGAAGCTGTGGCTGCCCCTGGATCCCTGGGAGTGTCCAAGGCCAGGTTGGACAGGGCTTGGAGCACCCTGGGCTGGTGGGAGGTGTCCCTGCCCATGACACTGGGTGGGCTTTGAGGTCCCTTTCCATCCAAACCATCCTGTTATTCTGTGACTGGACAGCTGTCACATCCCCTCTCAGTCCTCTCTTCCCACGAGAAGTGTCCCAGCTTATTTAATTTCTGTGTTTGGAGGTTTGGTGCTTCTGGTTGTCCTTGCAGCCTTTGCCCTCAATAAACACCAAAGAAGTTGAAATTGCCTGTATTTCAATCTCTTCAGCATGAAAAATTCTACCTTCAGTTTTCATGGGATGAGAGAAGGTTCCTGCCTCGTTCTGGTGGCAGCAGCAAACTGATTTTGCAGATGGCAAACTTCTCTGCTTCCCTGACACAGGAGCCTTGGAAGTTCTCCTCATCTCTTTACATGAAGTTGTCTCTTTATTCCCAACATCTCCCTTCCGTGGAAGAGGAAGTGGGCACAGCCCCAAGGCTGCCAGAGCTCCAGGAGTGTTTGGACAGCACTCTGAGGGGCAGGGTGGGATTGTTGGGGTGTCTGTGCAGGGCCAGGGGTTGGACTCAGTGATCCTTGGGGGATATTCTGTGATTCCTGGTTGTAGCCAGAGGCAGGGAATTCTGCAGGATGCAGCCAGGATGGGCTGTGGGGTGCCCTGTCAGGCCAGTGGGACCTTGTGAAGGGTTCCCAATGGACCAGCAGCTCCCTGTGGGTGATGCTTGGAGCTTTCCCAAGGCCCTGGGGCTGGGTGGCAGCAGCAGTGAGCCCTGAGGAGGGCAGGGTGCCCCTCTGGTGGGGTGTCTTTGCTGCAGCCCTGGCTGAGCCCAGGAGGAATTTGGAGCTCGAGGCAGCTCCGCATCCAGCACGGGCTGGGATGTGCCAGCATCTCCCCCGTGTGAGCTGCTCACCCCCTGCTCCTGGGGGGCTCTGGGTGTGCTTTCCTGGCCATGCTCTGCTCAGTCTCAGCTCAGGGATCTCTGGGAGGGAGCCTTGCCAGCCTGTGCAGTGTTGCTGCTGTTCAGCTGCCTCGTGTGAGAAGGGAAAGCAGCACTTGGCAAATGGAGCTGCTGCTGCCCCTGGCTGGGGGTGGGCTCTGGGAGCAGCTGGGGCAGAAGGGATGCCCTGGGTTAAACCCCTGCCCTCAAACCTCCCTGGGATCCGGAGCCACTGGGGTCAGGAAAAGGCAGATCACAACCTGGGGGGGTGTGAGGGGGTTTGAGCCTCTCCCTCACATCCCTGCGGTGTGAGATGACCCTGTGGAAGCAATCAGGGCTGGGGTAATTAAAGCTCACTCAAATGGCACGTTTGCCCGGGCAGGGGCCCCGTGACAGCCACGCTGGGATGTAAATATTTAATAACCCTGCCCGTGTGAGAGCCTTTAAAGCTGTGCAGGGAGGTTCCTGCCAGTGTGAATTATGGCTCCTGTTTTATTCCTCCCAGCTTGGCTGCCTGAAGGGCAACCCGTGCCGGGGCACATGAAATATTGATCCAGCCAGGGCTGGGGCAGAGGGGAAGCTGTGTGGGGCAGGAGGAGCTGTCCAAGGGTGGGTTCCTTGCAGAGCTGCTCAGAAATGCAAGAGTTCAATGAGCTGGCTCTGTGTGCTGAATGCTGGGCATTTCTCCATGTTTGGACTGGGCTCTGTGTGGGGTTTCTGCTGCATTCCCAGAGGTTGCAGCATTGAGGTCACATCTGGATTATCCCTTCTCCATGGGAGATGTGCAGGCGAGGTGAGCCCCCCACCCTGGGCCCTGCCTGCCTGCTCTACTGCCTTGCCCTGGGCTCTCTTTTGCTTTCTTCCTTTTTTCCCCACCTTTTTTTATTGCTGGGCAGTTCAGAGCTGGGAGCAGCCTGCAGTGTGCAGACAGGCCTGTGATGGTGGGTTGGTGGGGAGGGTTTCTGTTGTGCTGAGGTGATGGACGTGATCTCTGTGAGGGTTCTTTAATCTTGGAGGCTCTGCTGGAAGCTCACTGAGGGTTTTAAGCTGATTCTGAAGGCATGTTCAGATCTCTCATCTGAAATTTAATTTATTAAATTTTAATCAAAAACCGTGTGAATTAAACATACTTCAGAAAGAGAAATAATCATTACTTGCCCTAAGCTGGGATGTGACTCCTGGTCTGGATCAATGCTCCTGCTTTCTGGGCGAGTCCCAGTTCCAGAAGCAGCTGCTGCACTGGGAGAAGTGGGATCATCTCTGGGGTCTCCACTGGGGTCCCTGAGCACCCAGGGCTGTCCAGGAGGACATCCCTTGGTCTGGAGCTTTTCAGGATCCCCGTGGTCACTGCCTGGCCTTAGATGAAGGAGTAAAAAGGGCTGTAGAGAAGCTGTGGCTGCCCCTGGATCCCTCTATGTGTCCAAGGGCAGGTTGGACAGGGCTTGGAGCACCCTGGGCTGGTGGGAGGTGTCCCTGCCCATGGCAGGGGTGGCACTGGGTGGACTTTGAGGTCCCTTCCAACCCAAACCATTCTGGGATTCTCAGGTTGATATTTCTTTGAAACACCCCAATTAAAAGGCTGTGGAATTGGTAGAGGTCCCTTGGGAGGGAATAAAGAACAGCAAGGAGTTCCCACCCTGGAAGCAGCTGGAGAAATAAATTCTCTTTGTAACGTGCAGAAGCTTCCACTGAATTTCTTGTGTTCAGACTTTGTTTTTCCAACCTTTTCCTTTCTCTCTCTCCTTACTCTTTAGTCCTAATTTCACTTGCCCTCTTAATTTCTCTTCCCCTGGCCTTCAGGAGGATGAAACACAGAGAAGGCAGAGCTATTGAAGGAGATGAGGAGGGACAGTGGGTGGGGGCTGGATGGGGGAAATGCTGTTTGTTTGGCTTGTTGTTTGGTTTATGGTGGAAATTATTTATTTTTTTAAGCCTAAAAACTCCTTTTTTTTCCATTTTCACCATAATCATAGTTATGTCTCTGCTTTTGAGGCCATCATTTGCTCGTGGGCCCCTTCCCTGCACACACTGTGGAGCCAATACATGGTGCTGGTTATTCCCTGCCTGGTTTCCTTGCCCAGCTCTCCTTTAGGGACAGTCCATTCCACGGTGTGCCCTGCCCAGTGTCCCTTGGTCCTGCCTGGGCTCTGTGCTGATCCATGACAGAATCCATTGCTTTGGAGCCACTGTGAGAATGGTCCTCACACAGAGTTTTTGGGGAGCTGTATCCTCCTCTCCCTCATTCCCTGCTCACATCTCCACCCCCTTGTCCCCCTGGAATGCTGCCCGAGCCCACTGGTGTCCCCTCCCTGCCGTGCCTGGGGCTGGCACTGGGAGCTGGGACAGGCAGATGGCTCTGCAGCTCGTGCTGAGCTGTTCCAGGAGTGTCACTCTGATTTCAGGCTCGCTCTACCCCGAGGCTGATTTTTCCTGAAAGATTCCTGGACTCTCCTCCCCGAGTCTGCTGCTCCTCTGGCAGGTTTGCTGGAAGCTGGCTCGGCATTCAGGAGCTGTCAGGGCACTCTCAGGAGGTCAGGCGGGGACATCTTTAGTCTCATTCCCATGGGGACCCAGCAGGGAAAGCCACAGGCACGGGGAAAGGGAAGTACAGATTTATTCTTGCCTGTGGGAAGGATGAGGGCTCTGCCAGCCCAGCCTGGCCCACCCAGGCCCTGCAAGGTTTGCTAAAAAGGACTGAAAGCAGCAGGCAGGGAGTGGCTGGAGGGAGGTGGAGGCTGAGCTGCCACTGCTGGTCAGGGCTCAGAGGGGTGATGCTGGGGAGCTGCCAAATCCCTTCTGAGCTGGGTGTCAAAATGCCTTGGGCATTATCATGGGTGCAAAGAGACATAAAACCCTGGATGTGCAGGCCGTTCTGTTGGGCTGGGGGTGTGTTTGGCCATGGCTCTCTGTCCTTGTCCTCCAGCACAGAGCACAGCAGCTCCTCCTGCAACAAGACAGTCAGGGAAAGGTCATGGTAAACATACTCTGGAATGTGAGTTTTCAGATTTCATTTTACAGTGCTTAATGCTCTGCAGGAACTGGAAAGGTGCACTGGGAGAGGTGGTGCTCTCCCAGCATTCAAACCTGAGAAAGGTGTGTGTGGGCAGGAAACATTCCAGCATCCTGGAAATGATTGTTCTGGAAGTGCCCTGGCACAGGGTGCCCAGAGAAGCTGTGGCTGCCCCTGGATCCCTGGAAGTGCCCAAGGCCAGGTTGGACAGGG
>JAXCLP010000549.1:0-10153 GCA_035584035.1 Lepidocolaptes lacrymiger | reverse complement strand
GGAGCGGTGGCAGCGGTAGAAGGCCGAGTCCCAGAGTGGGATGGGGGAGGGACGGGGGGGAGTTTGGGGTTATCCCAGTGGGTTTGGGGTGTCCCATGGGGGTTTTGTGGTGTCCCTGACCTCATGACGGGGGTCCCGGAGCGGTGGCAGCGGTAGAAGGCCGAGTACCACAGGGGCAGGAGGGCGTAGCGGCGCCGCAGGGCGGCCCGGACGGGCTCGAGGTGCTCGGGGCGCAGCAGCCACGGCTCCCTCCGCGCCGTGTCCAGGTGGGCGTGCGCCCGGAAAAAGGGCTGGAAGGCGCCCGCCTGGTACCAGCGAACCTGCAGCTCCGCGCCCGGGTTCTGGAAAAACCCGCCGATGTCGGCTGGGAGGGGACAGAGCTGTGAGGGATGGACCTGAGCACGGCCCTAAATCCATCCCTGATCCCAGCCCTGATCCCAGCCACGATCCCAGCCCTGATCCCAGTCCCGAGCCTTGCCATGATCCCATCCACAATCCCATCCCTGATCCCACCCATGATCTCATTTGTGATCCCAGCCCTGTTCCCATCCTTGAGCCCTTCCATAATCCCAGTCCTGAGCCCATCCTTGTCCTGTTCCCAACCCCATTTCCAATTTCCATTTCCCTCCCCAATCCCACGACCAATCCCACGACCAATCCCAGTTCCTTTCCCCTTCCTGATCCCAAACCCAACCTGAACACAACCCTGCTCCCAGCCACGATCCCAGACCATTCCCAGTATCCCCAGTATGTCTCACCCCCACAGAAGGCCAGCCCAGCCAGCCCAAAGCTCAGGCACATGGGGATGGAGATCCGGAGATGTTCCCAATCCGCCGTGTTGTCCCCGGTCCAAACGGCCCCTGGGGGGGAATGGGGAGGTCAGGGAGGTCCCCCCATTCCCACGGAACTCCCCCCATTCCCACGGATCTCCCCCCATCCCCAGGGGTCTCCCCCATCCCCGGAGGTCCCCCCATCCCACCGTATCTCTGGGATCCAGCGAAGAAGGCCCTGCTGAGGACGAAGGGTCGGAGCCGCCCCCCGGAGCGCCGGATCAGCCCCTCGGCCGTGGCCATGTGCTGGGAATGGGGAATGGAGGGGTGTCAGGGGGGCAATGAGGGGGTGGGGGGCTCCCCGAGGGGTGGGGGGTGGTCTGTCAAGGGTTTAGGGGGACAATGAGGGGTTCTGGGGGTCCCTGAGGATTTGAGGGGGTCTCTCAGGGATTTAGAGGGGGAAATGAAGGTTTAGGGTGTTCTCAAGGGGCTTCTCAAGGCTTTTGGGGCTCCCTGAAAGGTTTGGGGTCCACGAGGGGGCTGGGGGTGAGTAATGAGGGGTTCAGGAGGGTCCCTGAGGGTTTCTGGGGGTCCTGGGGGCCTTTGGGGAGTCCCTGTGGTGTCATCGTTGTTGTGGGGGGGGTCCCTGAGGGTTTTGGGGGTCCGGGATCTCGGGGGTCTCAACACGTAGAGCCCGTAGAGGTTGTGCAGGTCCCGGTGCTCCCACCCCCCGTGGTGAAGGGCGTCCTTGTGCATCGTCACCTCGGGGCCGCTGAACACCGACGGCTCGTTCATGTCATTCCACGTGAACAGCGCCTCCGTGGAGCCCTGGGGGGCCCCAAAGTGAGGGAAGGACCCCCCAAAAGGTCCCTAAATCCCGAGGGGGACCCCAACTCCCATGGAGGGGCCCCCCAAAGCCAGGGTGGGGGCCCTGGGGGGGCCCTGACCTCATACTGGTCGAAGGCGAACATGGACGCCCACCAGTCGCGCATCTCGGGGTTGGTGAAGTCGGGGTACGCCGAGGAGCCTGGGGGGGCACGGGGGGCTCTGTGACCCTCCTAACTCCCCCTGAGCCCCCCAAGACCCCCTGAGGGCCCCCCAAAACCCTCCCAACCCGGCCAGCAACAGCTCTCATGGTCATGGCCATGCTTGCTCTTGGTGCAGATACCACAAGCTCAGCGTGTACCCCGTACCCCAAACCCTCCTGAGCCCCCCAAATCCCACCCTGAGCCCCCCAAAGCCCCTCAGGACCCCTCCAGATGGCACTGACCGGGCCAGCACCAGCCCTCGTAGTCGTGGCCGTCCTTGGTCTTGACGTAGAGGCCGCGGGCTCGGAGCTCGGCGTGCACCCGGTACCCGCTGTCCACCTTGATGTGGGGGTCCACGATGCTCACCATCTGGGGGGGGGTGTCAGTGTCCAGGGGGGCTCCAAATTCCCATTCCCAACCCCCAGCCCCAATCCCGGGCACAGACGGGGCTGGAAGAGCCACTGGAGCAGCCCCTGAAGCCCCTCCCAGGGGGTCCCCAATGCCCAGAGGCTGCGGGGGCACCTGAGGCCCCACTCCCAATCCTGGTCCCCATCCCATCCCAATCCTGATCTCCATCCCATTCCCATCCCAGCCCTGAACTCCATCCCCATCCCAACCTTGACCTCCATCCCATCCCAATCCCGACCCTGGTCTCCATCCCCATCCCATTCCCGTCCCATTCCCACATCCCCACCCTCCATTTCTCTGCCACCAAACCCTCCGGAGCCCTCACAACCACAGGAATTTCACAGAATCCCAAGTGAAACCATTCCCAAGCCCACCCTGACCCCAATCCCGACCCCAGGGACCCCCACCCTCCGTTTCCGTGCCGCCAGGTGCTCCAGGAGCCGTCGGGGCTGCGGGAATTTGGTGGGATCCCAGGTGAAGTAGCGCTTGCCGTCGGCGTGCTCGATGTCGAGCCAGAGCACGTCGAGGGGCAGCTCGTGCTCCTCAAAGCCCCGTTCCACGCCCTCCACGTCCGCCTCGTCCTGGTAATTCCAGCGGCTCTGGTGGTAGCCCAGGGAGAAGAGAGGGGGCAGCGCCTGCGTCCCTGAGGGGAGAGCCATGGGAAAGTGGGAATGGGGAGGGGGAATGGGGTTGGGGAGGGGGAATGGCTGTGGGAAAGCAGAAGAGCCACAGGAAAGTGGGAACGGCCATGGGAATGGCCACGGGAAAGTGGGATTGGGGGAGATCCTGAGACGGAAAGATGGGCCCCCCCCCAGGGGTCAGGAGGAGCATTCCCAGTGCCCCCAGGGCTGTCCCCAGTGCTCCCAGTGCCCCCCGTACCGGTGAGGCTCCCGTACTGGCCCATGACATCCCCGGGCCGGGGCCCCAAGAGCAGGAACACGTCGATGATCCCGCTCTCCGACATCCAGCGCACCTCGGTCTGGGGGGTCTCGCCCCCACCCTGCATGTAATCCAGGAGCTTCCCAAAGAGGGTCTGGGAAAAGGTGGGGAGGGGGTCAGGACCCCCTGGAACTACCAGAGCCCCCCTCAGGCTGCAGGGTCTGCCCCCTCCCCACTCTGCATCCAATCCAAGAACTTCCTACAGAGAGACTGGGAAAACAGGACAGCACCCCCTCAACTCTCCCCTGGAACAAGGAGAGCCCCCCCAGAACGACCAGGACCCCCCCAGGACCCCTCTGAGCCCCCCAGGACCCTCCCAGGACCCCTCAGAGCCCCCCCAGGACCCCCAGACCTTCCCCGCCGTGTTGGAGCCGATGTCCACCCAGGTCTCGGCCGCGTTGAGCCAGAAGATGCCGAGGGTCTGGCGGGGCCGGTGTGCCAGGAGCAGCGGGACGGAGCCGTACAGGGCCATGGGCGTGAACAGCTCGTACTGGAACACGTCCAGGTTGTACAGGCGGTACGGGTCACCCCCCCTGAGGGGACACGGGGCTCAGGGGTGTCCCCAGGGCAGCAGGGACACCCCCTCAGGATCGGTGTCACCATCGTATCGTCAGTGATTCCCTCTCTCGGGTTCAGTGTCACCTCTCATGGGGACAGTGCCACTGCCCCTGGGTGTACAGGGTGTCCTGGTCACCCCCAAAAGGGACTGTCAGCCCACAGTGTCACTGCCAGAACAGGGACACGCCACCTTTGTCATCCCCACAGTGTTACTGTCACCCCACAGACTCGCTGCCCCCCTTTGATGCACCCCTGGTGTCTCTGTCCCACCCACGTCCCCCTGGTGTCCCCATGTCCCCCCTCACTGTTCCCCTGTGCCCCCCGTGTCCCCCCCATCCCCACTCACTCTGTGGGGCGCAGCCGGAGGCTCTCGGCGTGTTCGGGGATCCCATAAACGTGTTCGAAGCCGGGCAGGGAGAAATCCAAGCCCACCGAGGTGGGCCCTGTGGGGAGGGGGATCAGACAGGGCCTCCCCCAGCCCTCTGTGTCCCCCCCATGTCCCCCCTGTCCCCACCGTTGGGTTTGCTGTCCGTGTGTGTCTTGAACGTCTCCTCCCACGATCCCGGCTCGTCCTCGGGCTCTGCGGGGGCCTCTGGGGGCTGGGGGGGGTCAGATCCCGTCAGGAAAGGGGGAATCCCTCCCCCCACAAAAGGGGAGCCCCCTGATTTTGGGGTGTCCCCCCCTCCCCCATCACCTTCTCGCTGTGGTTCCCGCTGTCGCCGTCCTCGGGGCCCTCCTGCGCCGCCCCCTCCTCACCTGGGGGGTCCTTGGGGGGGTCCCTGTGGGAATTTGGGGTGCTGGGGTGTCCTGGGGGGTGGGGCACCCCGAGTTGAGGGGGGTGGGGGGCGGTACAACCACCCCCCAGCTCACTCCGAGGGAGCAGCTCCTCAATTCTGGGGGACAGAGAGACCCCCAGCTCCTCCTGCCCCCCGCCCAGTTTTGGGGGGCAACCCCCCCAGCTGCTCCTGCCTGCTCAGGGGGGGCAGCCCCTCATTTCTGGGGTGGGGGGATATGGACACCCCCTGCCCATTCAGGGCATATCCCTGATTCCTGCTCCTGCCCCCCAATTTGGGGGGGACGGGGACCCTCCTCAGCTGCTCCTGCCCCTTCCCTTCCTCGGGGGGGTTTGGGGGCACCAGTGCCCTGTTGGGAGGGGACGGGGGGAGTTCTTATTTTGGTGGGGGGGGTTTGGGGGCGCAGAGACAGCAGCAAATCCATGGATTTACCTACGGAAAAGGCTCTTGATCTTATCCCACACAGAACTAACTTTATCTGCCAGCCTGGGGGGGAGGGGGCAGCACCAAAACAGAAACACACGAGAGTCAGTGGGGCCCCCCCGGCCCACGGAGCCCCCTCCACTGGGGGGCTCATCCCCCCCTCAGCCTGGGGACACACACACAGACCCCCCTCCCACCCCTAACGCACATCCCGACGTCCTGGGGGGCTCTGAGAGGGTCCTGGGGGGGTTTTGGGGGCTCTGGGGGTCACTCACGAGTCCCGGCGGCGCCGCTGGTGCTCGAAGACGAGGAGGCCTCGGGCGTTGATGCTGCAGAGCAGCTCCCGCTCCCGCAGCAAATCCATCCGGAACGGCCTCTCTGTCACCAGCAGGCGCAGCCCCCCCGGGCCCAGGGCCAGCTCCAGGGTCCCCCCGTCCCTCCCTGTCACCGACAGCCTGCAACAGCAGGAATGGGGGGAGTTGGGACCCCCTTTGGAGGCCACTAAATCTGTGTCACCCCCAAAGCCCCCCAAAACCTCTGCGACCCCCCCCCCCACCTCTCTGGGGGTCTCTCCCCAGCCCCCCTCACCTCTCAGTTTGGGGTCTCTCCCCAGCCCCCCTCACCTCTCAGTTTTGGGCTCCCCCACCAGCACATCTGGCACTTGGAACCGGGGCCGCAGCGGGTTCAGCTCCGTGATCCGGAACCGTGTCATGTTCCCCTGGAGCCCCCAGATCTCCAGGAGCAGGGACACCTGGGACAGGTGAGAGGGACACTGTCACCCACCCCTGGGACAGGTGAGACATGGGACAGGTAAGAGGGACAGTGCCACCCACACCTGGGACAGGTGGCACACAGACCCAGGGTCACCTGCACACCCAGGGACACGGGGACAGTGCCACCCCCCATGGGACTGGTGGCACACGGGCACAGTGACACCCCCAGGTCCCTCTCACCTCAGAGAGTCAGGGGAGAGTCACCCCTGCGTGTCCCCTCACCTGAGTGACCTCACTGACCAGGTGTACCTGGCATGTTTTGGGGTGCACTGACCCCTCTGTCCCCTCAAGGTCCCCGTGTCCCCCTCACCTGAGTGACCTCATTGACCAGGTGCACCTGGCACAATTTGGGGTGCACTGACCCCTCTGTCCCCTCAATGTCCCCGTGTCCCCCTCACCTGAGTGGCCTCATTGACCAGGTGCACCCGGGCCACGTCAGGGCCGAGCTCCAGCGACTCCAGGAGGGCCCGGAATGGGGAATTCCCGGGCTGGATCCGGCGCTGGCGCCTGCAGGGGGGACACGGGGTGGGGACACGGGCCCTGAGTGACCCCCCTGGGCCCTGTCCCCCACCTGGGGGGTCCCCAAAGCCCCCCCAGACCTGCAGAAACCGCTTTGGTCGCACGTCTTGAAGTTGCTGCGATCGACGGCGAGAGAGACCCCGAGGCAGAGGGTCACCCAGAGCGGCCACCTGGGGGGACAGGGGGGTCACACAAGGGGGACAGGGACCCCCAGAAACACCGTGGGGGGATGGGGGGGATTCAGAGACCCCCCAAAACATCGGGGTGGGGGCGTTGGGGGGATGAGGGGCAGAGCAGGGACCCCCAAAACCCACCTGGGGAGCACAGGGGGGTCACGGGGGGGGTCTGGGTGAAGGCGAAGGACGGGGGGGGGCAGGTCCATGGGAGGGACCCCCCAACCCGCGGGTGGGGCACAGAGACCCCCCAAAACCCGCCTGGGGGGAAAGGGGGGAATGGAGGAGGCTGAGAGGCCCAAGGACCCACAGCACAGACGGGACCACCGAGGGGTCCCGGGGGGAGTCCCAGGAGGTTTTGGGGCGGGGGGAGGTCCCGGAGGGTGGGGGATGGGTGGGGAGGGGGCCCGGCCGCAGCTCAGGCCCGCGGGGGTTGGGGGGTCCCGGGAGGCCGCGGCCCTGGGCGAGGGGTCCGGGGGGGTCCCGGGGCGGGGGGTCCCTTTGGGGGGTGGGGGTTCCCGGGGGGTCCCGGGGGGGGGGTCCCGCCCCCGGCGCGCGCTCACCGCCCCGGCGCCGCCGCCATCTTGGATCCGGCCTGACCCTTGACCCCGCCCCCCGCCCGACGCCGCCGCGCCCCATTGGCTGCGAGGACCCCCGCCCCCAGCCCCGCCCCGGACACGCCCACCCCGGCGGGGGGGTCCCGCCCCCTCCTCACCTGGTTCCCTGGGAGACGGAGGTTCCGCCTTTTCCGGCGTGTTGTGATTCGCGCTCTGAGCGCTGAGCGACGTGAGCGCGCGCCAATCAGAGCGCAGCGCAGGGGGATGGGCGGGAACGCGCCTCGAGGAGAGAGAGGCGGACCAATGACAGCGCGACGTCTCTGAGTGACACATCCCGGTGCCCAATCAGGACGCACTTTTCCCCTCTCTGCTCCGCCCCCCTGAGGACTTCCGCGGCAACGCCCCGCCCCCGTGACCATGGCAACCGTCGCCTCGGCGACCGCGGCCCGACCCTTCGCGGAGAGCCAATCAGCAGCGCCTCTGTGTGAGTGGTGGCGGGTGCATCCAATCAGCGTGCGCCATCCGGCCCTGCTCGGCCCTGCGGCGTTGAGCGACAGGCGTCGTGGCCAATGAGAGAGGAGCAGCCGGAGGGTCGGGCAGCCAATGAGCGCGGAGGGGCGGGCCGTCGGCAGGCCGCGGCTTTGTGGTGAGCGGGGCCGGGGGCGCTGGGGGGGAACTGGGACGGACTGGGACGGACTGGGAGCCACTGGGAGCCGCCGGGGCCGCGTGGGGTTCTCTGGGCCCCGCCGGGTAATCCAGGGCCCCGCCGGGTCTGCGCGGGCCCCGCTGGGGGCGCCCCCCAGGGCCGCCCCTCCCCGCGGCGTTCCCGGCCCGCTGATCCCGCTCTCCCCCCCGGGACTCCCCTTTTTCCGTCACCTTCGCTCTCTGTTCCCCCCCAGCCCCATCCCCCGCCAGCCTGGGGGGCTTCCCGGAGCACTGACCCTCCCCACCCCCATTTCCCCCTCTGTTCCCCATTTCATCCCCTCCAAGCCCCATTTTCCCCCTTTAACTCCCATTTCTTCCCCTCTAAGCCCCATTTCTCTCCTCTAACCTCATATACCCTCCGTGTCCCCCCCAGCCCCATGTTATTCCCAGGGCACAGCCGGCAGCTGCTGCGGGAACACTGACCCCACAATTACCCCCTCTAACCCCAATTCCCCCCCTCTAATCCCAGTTTCCCCCCAGCCCCATGGAGTTCCCGGAGCACAGCCGGCAGCTGCTGCGTGGGCTGCGGGAGCAGCGCTCCCGGGGCATCCTGTGTGACTGCACGGTGCTCGTGGGCAGCTCCCCGTTCCCCGCACACCGCGCCGTGCTGGCCGCCTGCAGCTCCTTCTTCCACCTCTGCTACGCCGAGCCGGGGGGCGCGGGGGGCGCCCGCGGCGGGGCCGTGGTGGCGCTGAACAGCGACATCGTCACGGCTCCGGCCTTCGCGCTGCTGCTCGAGTTCATGTACGAGGGGCGGCTGGCGCTGGCCGCGCCCCTGGAGGACGTGCTGGCGGCCGCCAGTTACCTGCACATGAACGACGTGGTCAAGCTGTGCAAGAAGAAGCTCCAGGCTCGGGGCCCCGCCGAGGCCGACAGCACCAAGCGCGAGGAGGAGCCCCCCGGGACCCCCCCGGCGCCGCCGCACCCGCCGCAGCCCCCCCAGGACCCCGCGGGAGACTCGGGGGGTCCCGCGGAGCCGCCGCTCGTGGACGCGGCCGACACGACCCAGCCCGGCGTGGGGGGCGAGTGGCCCCGCGGGGTCCCCCCCGAGCGGCCCCCCCCCAGCCCCAGCAGCTCCAGCGAGGCCGCCCCTCGGCCCGGCGCCCCCCTCGGACCCCCCCGGGCCGTCCCCGTCCCCCCCGCCGCCGTCAAGGCCGAGGCCATCGTGATCTCGGACGAGGAGCCCGACGGAGCCCGACGCCCCCCGGGACCCCCGGCGGGCCCAGCGGTGGCAGCGCCGGCCCGGCCGGGGGGTTTTGGGGAGGGGGCGGCGCTGGGGGGGCTGCGGGAGCCGCTGTTCCTGGCGCCGCTGGAGCCCCGCGCGGGGTTCGGGCTGTTCGCAGAGGAGGCCCCGACCTGCCCCACGTGCGGGAAAACGTTCTCGTGCTCGTACACGCTGCGGCGACACGCCACGGTGCACACGCGGGAGCGGCCCTACGAGTGCCGCCACTGCCTGCGCTCCTACACCCAGTCCGGAGATCTCTACCGGCACGTCCGCAAGGCCCACAGCCACGGGGGAGCCCCCCACGGCCACCGCGAGCCCGGCCGCGACGGCGACAACCCCCCCTGAGCGGGACCACCGCGCTGGGACAGAGACAGCCGGGGGGTTGGGACAGCAGGACCCCCAGGATGGGACAGTGACAGCCCCACCTGAGCGGGACCACCAGGACTGGGACCTCCAGGACCCCCGGGAACCTGGTCAGGACAGCGACAGCCCACCCAGACCCTGCCCAGGACCCCCAGGATGGGACAGTGACAACCAGTCCTGTGCAGGACCCCCGGGATGGGACAGCGACCACCCGCCCTGTGCAGGACCCCCAGGATGGGACAGAGACCACCCGCCCTGTGCAGGACCCTCAGGATGGGACAGAGACCACCCGCCCTGTGCAGGACCCCCGGGATGGGACAGTGACAACCACCCGCCCTGTGCAGGACCCCCGGGATGGGACAGTGACAACCACCCGCCCTGTGCAGGATGCCAAGGATGGGACAGCGGGACCGGGACCACCTGCCCTGCCCGGGTCTCCTGCGCCCCCTGCCCGGGACCCCCACCCGGGCCGGCCCAGGGGGGTCCTGGGGGTGGGGGGCGAGAGGATCGGGGGGTCTCGGGTGGGCGTGGCGCGAGGCGGGTGTACGGGGGTCTCGTGGGGCAATAAAGCACCGCCAGACACGCCGGGGGTGGTCCCTGGGGGGGGGGGGGGGCCGCACCCCCTGGCGTCCAAGAGGACCCCGGGCCCTCCCAGTCTGTCCCAGTCCATCCCAGTCTGCCCCAGTTCCCTCCGCTCCCCTCCAAGGCCGTCCTGGCCCCATCACTGTTACCTCCCAGTCTGTCCCAGGCCCCTTCCAGTCCAACCCACTCCCCTCCCAGTTCCTTCCCACTCCCCCCAAGTCCTTTCCAGTCCCGTCCCAGTCCCCCAGTCCCTCCCACTCCCTCCCCCAAAATGAGCTTCACTGGCATCTCCACTAGGCCAGACCTAAAAGTGTCTGATTCCCTTATCCACAGCAT
>JAXCLP010000548.1:0-10165 GCA_035584035.1 Lepidocolaptes lacrymiger | reverse complement strand
GGGTGTCGTGTGAATCATTTCTTTTCTTGTACCCTCTGTCATTAGCATTGTTCCTGTTACTGTTCATTTTCTTATCTCATTGCTGTTGCCAGTAAATTGTTCTTCTCTCAGCCCGTGATCTTTGGTTTTTGTGCCTCCAGTTGGAGGGGACAGGGGGAGCTGCACGTGGGTTTAGTGGGAGCACTAAATTGGAGGAAACCACTCCTAAACCATGACAGCCTTAACTGATGTCCAATCCTGGGCACAAAGGGTTGAGCTAATTCAGAGCAGGAGGAGGGATCAGGGTTGCTTTGTTGTTACGTGTGATATCAGTTTATGGCATGATAACAGCAAGGGCAATGAGAGGCATTTGGGATGTGCATTCAGTGTCACACTCCTACCCTTACCTCGGGTACCACCTTTGGGACTCCACTAATAATTGTCTGTAGGAAGAACATGGGAGGATCCTTTTCCCCAGCTCTTTACCCCCTTTTCCTCCTTCAGGCCTGGTAGAACAGTTTTTGAGTATTTTGAATTCCCTATGGATGTTAAGAAAAGCATGTTATTGTTGCCAAGTCTGCCATGTCTCCTTACTGGGGTTCATACCATATTTAGACTTACAAAAGAGATTTCTAGGAAGGCCATTCAGAGATCTGCCCCAAGGGTGGATAGTCATGAGTGGTGTGGAACATGGGAAGACATGGGCCAGTATTTGGAGGACTTATCTTTTGCAATGGTTTGGAAGTTCTGCCCGGAAAAATTACAAGAGCCTGTTAAAGTGATAAAATATGTGAAGGAAAAATGCTATGGGAATTCCAGAGAGATGCAAAGTTATGCAACATGCTGGGCCCTGGCTACTATTTATGGGACACTGCTGGTCAGCAGACAGCACCCTCAGGGGGAGGGAAGGAAAGGAAAGCAAGAGCCACCACAGCCACTCAAACTGCAGCTGAACCAGAGGAAGGACCCATCCCACCAGCAGCTGCCCCAAGGCTAAACCAGTTCACTTAATGAGGGAAGTAGGGCCCTCAGAACAGGAGGAAGAGACAGGGCAAGAGAAAATCACCCAATTCCCATCCCTGAGTGAGCTTTGAGTCATGAGAAAATATTTCAGCCACCAGCTGGGAGAGCCCCCAGTGACCTGGCTGCTCCAGGGCTGGGATATCAGGATATGATATCAGCCCAGGATATGAAACCCTGTCCTCAGGTGAGGGCACTGATGAGGGGATTGGGAAGAGGACAGAAACTCTCAGCCTCTGGGTATGACTCCTGTCAAGTGTGAGGAAACATTTTTATCTCAAGAGTGATCTAATAGTGTGCCCAAGCAGGGGGAATGCTGTGGAGAAAGGTACCCAGTACCTGAGAGAATCAGATGTCCCAATCCATAGGGATTCAGGAAATGAGAAGGCCCTGTAGATCCAGATGATGCCCAGTTCACACAATCCATGTGGCAGAAACTGCTATGGAGCACACCATCCTTGGACACCAACTCAATGGCAGTGATGTCATGGAAAGAAGGAGAAAAAAGTCTGGTAATTTGGTTACCAAACTCCAGCTATACGAAGAAAGTATCTCTTTCCCCCCCTACAGGCCTGTGTCTTGTCCCTGAAAAGACAGTCCAAGGACTTCCAGCAATTTAAAGAACGATCCCATATCCCACCTGCACTGACTAGAATTTCTGCTACTGGAAGCAAGCATCTCCCTGCTCAAGAGAGAAGGGACACACTGCAAGGTAACCTGTGGTTTTACCTGCATGGCCATGGAGAGGACATGAAGTGCAATGGAAAATGCACCTCTGCCCCAGCAGCTTGGGTATGTGAGTTGAGACAAAAAACATTTCTCTTCAAGGATAAATGTCACCCCAGGTTCCAGTGGGCAAGTCCTCAGACAGAACAGGAGGGCTGATGTTACTTCTGATCCTCTTGAAGGGACCTCCAGTTCACCCAAAGGGTGGTTGGGCACTGAACAGGATTCCCAGGGCAGTGGGCAGGGTCTCAAGCCTGACAGAGTTCAAGAAGTATTTGGACAATGCTCTCATGCACGTGGTAGGATTCTTGGGTTGTCCTGTGCAGGGCCAGGAGATGGATTCAGTGATCCTTATGGGTCCCTTCCAACTCAGCATCTTCTGTGAATCTGTGAATTTTATATTGACAAGAAGTGAGCAATGAGTACTGTGACCACAACTAGAGGGGCCCCACCTGCAGACAGGTAGAGGAAAGGGACAACAGGATCTACTGGACTGTGTGATTCAATGGCACATCCAAACCACAAGAGTACAAAGCTTTAGTTTGCACCAGTGAACAGCACAGCCTGATGGCACCAAGATAAGTAGGAGCAGAATCCACCTCTATTTCTGGGGTAACAGGGGGATCCCAACAGCTGACTGTACTGGAGGCTGAAGTCAGCTTGACTGGGAACAAATGGCACAGACACCCCATCGTGACTGGTCCAGAGGCCCCGTGTATCCCTGGCATAGATTACCTCAGGAGTAGGTATTTCAAAGACCCAAAAGGACTTCATTGGGTTTTTGGCATAGCTGCTGTGGAGACAGAGGAAATTGGACAGTTGAACACCTTGCCTGGTCTCTGAGAGGATCCTTCTGCTGTGGGACTGCTGAAAGTTGAAGAACAATTGGTACCAATGGCCACAGCAACAGTGCACCGTCGGCAATACTGCACTGACCGAGACTCTGTGACCCCCATACATAAGATGATTCATTAACTGGAGAGCCTGGGGTGGTCAGCAAGACTCGCTCACCCTTTAGTAGCCCTGTATGGCCAGTGTGTAAGTCCAGTGGAGGATGGAGGCTGATGGGACATTACTGTGGCCTCAATGAAGTCACACACCCCTGGGTACTGCTGTGCCAGACATGCTGGAGCTTCAGTATGAGCTGGAGTCCAAGGCAGCCAAGTGGTGCTACCACTGACATTGCCAATGCCTTTTTCTCCATTCCTTTGGCAGCAGAGTGCAGGCCACAGTTTGCTTTCACCTGGAGGGGTGTGCAGTACACCTGGAATCGACTGCCCCAGGGGTGGAAACACAGTCCCACCATTTGCCACAGACTGATCCAGACTGCACTGGAAAAGGGGGAGGCTCCAGAACATTTACAGTACATTGATGACATCATTGTATGGGGGAACACAGCAGGGGAAGCTTTTGAGAAAGGGGAGAAGATAACACAGATCCTCCTGAAAGCTGGTTTTGCCATAAAACAATGCAAAATTAAAGGACCTGCCCAGGAAATTTAGTTTTTTGGAGTAAAAGGGCAAGATGGACATCATCAGAAACCATGGATGTGGTCGACAAAAGAGCAGCTCTGTCCCCACAAACCAGAAAAAGGGAAACACAGGCTCTCCTGGGCACTGTGGGTTTTTTGGAGGATATGTATTCCAGAGTACACTCGGATTGTCTGCCTTCTCTATCACATGAGCTGGAAGAAGAATAATTTTAAGTGGGGTCTTCAACAACAACAAGCTTCTGAACAAATTCAACAGGAGATTGCCCATACAGTAGCCCTTTGGCAAGTCAGGATCAGGCAGGATGTAAAGACTGTGCTCTACACCACAGCCAGGGAGAACAGCCCTTCCTGGAGCCTCTGGCAGAAAGTGCCTGGGGGAGACTCGAGGATGACCCCTGGGGTTCTGAAGTTGGGGATACAAAGGATCCAAGGCCTGTTACGCCCCAAGTGAAAAAGAGATCCTGGCAGCTGATGAAGGGGTTTGGGACACTTTGGACTGGCACCAAAGCCCAGCTCCTCCTGGCATCCTGACTGCCAGTGCTGGGCTGGAGGTTCAAAGGGAAAGTCCTACACATCATGTCTCTGATGCCACGCGGAGCAGGTGGGTCGCTCTGGTCACTCAGCAGGCTTGGAAAGGAACCACCAATGGCTCAGGGATCTTGGAGATCAGCATGAATTGGTCCAAAAGAGAAAATTTTGGACTATCATCATCATTGGAGGAGGAAAAGGTGACACATGCTGAGGAGGCCCCACCATATAATCAGCTACCAGAAAACGAGAGGCAACATGCTCTCTTCACTGACGGTTCCTGCCATATTGTAGGGACACATCAACAATGGAAAGCTGCCCTATGGAGTCCTATGTGGTGAGTCATGGAAGCAATTGAAGCAAAAGGTGGATTAAGTCAGGTTGCAGAGCTGAAGGCCATCCAGTAGGCTTTAGATATTGCTGAACAAGAGAAATGGCCAACACTCTATGTCTTCACTGGCTCATGGATGGTGGTAAATGCTCTGTGGGGGTGACTGACCCAATAGAAAGAGGCCACTTGGCAGTGCAGAGGTAAATCCATCTGGGCTGCTGAATTGTGGCAAGACACCACTGCCCAGATAGAGAAGTTGGCCGTAAAAGTTCATCATGTGGATGCAAAGGTCCCCAACAGCTGAGCTGCCAAAGAGCATCGCAACAACAGACAGCTGGGTCAGGCTGCCAAGATTTAAGTGTCTGAGGTGGATCTGGGCTGGCAACACAAGGGTGAATTATTTCTGGCTCAATGGGCCCATGATGAGTCAGGTCAGATGCACCACACAGATGGGCTTGTGATCAAGGGGTGGACTTAACCATGGACACCATCTCCCAGGTTATCCACACCTGTGAACATGTGCTGTGATCAAGCAGCCAAGCAGGCAAAGCCCCTCTGGTGTGAGAGACAATGGTCAAAATATAAATATTGGGAGGCCCAGCAGATCAATCACATCATACTCCCCCAACTTGCCAAGTCAAACACCATGTGCTGGAGATGCACTCTGTGCCTCATGGCACTGCCTGGAACACCATCTTGGGCCTGGAAAAGCAAGTCCTGTGGAGACATGGCCTCCAGAAAGAACTGAGTTGGACAATGGGATTCATTTCAAAAACAGTCTCTGGTCTCTGGACCAGACAGCGTAGGATGGAGTGGGTGGATCATATTCCTTGCCATGCACTAGCCTCTGGGAGAGTTGAATGCTACAATGGACAATTAAAAATAGTCACCTGTTGAAGGCAATTCAAACATTGGGATCTACATTTAGTAAAGGCCACCTGCTCAGTTCACACCCCAGCTTCTATGGATTGACATGGCCCTGCCAATCCAAACCTCCTTGTACCATAGAAGGGGATAAAGTCCCTGTGTTCCACATAAGGACTGGGTTAGGGATCACAGTTTGGATTAGTCCTGCCTCAAGCAAAGGCAAACCTGGCCATGGGATAGTTTTTGCTCAAGGACCTGGGTGAACTTGATGGTTAATGCAGAGAGATGGGCAAACACAACGTGTACCTCCAGGGGATTTGACTTTTAGGTGAGAACAGTCTGTAATGTTGAATTGTATAATGCTGGTTGCTGAATGCCACTGCCAGTGAGTGCCATAGGAACCATGGACAACGAGGATGGAGTGCTCCAGCTCCAGCTCCTGATGCAGCTTGGAACCAGCTGGCAGCACATTGGCCCTCCTGCCCTAGAAGACATCTAGGACAGACAGAACCCTCAGTCATGGATTAAATTAACTCAACAAACACCTTGAAGGAACTGCCATTGACTATGGAAATTATACTCGTGCTCGTGTATATATATATATATATATATATATATAGTTGGAAGACATAGGATCTGGGCATGCTGTAGGTGGTATTGAGTAAGGGGTGGGTAATGTCCTGGTTCTGGCCAGGACAGGGTTAATTTTCGCTGTAGCCAGGACGGGGCATGGCCAGGACACCACCTCATCTCATAGCCAGAGGCAGTTTCTTGCTTTTGAGGAAATGTGGCAGAGTGAGCAACTGGGAATTGCCTATGATGGGTGGGGGAGGTTCGTGTGAATTGTTTGTTTTCTTGTACACTCTGTCATTAGTATTGCTACTGTTACTGTTCATTTTCTTACTTCATTGCTGTTTCTGTTGAATTGCTCTTAAGTCAACTCCTGATCTTTGCCTTTTTTGCCTCCAATTCCCTCCTCCAGCCTCCTGCAGGCACGTGGTTTTGGTAGGAGCCCTATTTTAAAGAACACCATTCCTAAAACACAACAGTTTTTAAGGCAAATTTTTCCAGAGGAAAAAAAAATCCATAAAACAGTGAAGGTGGAGAATCAATTTGTGCATAAGACACGTTCTGGAGTTACGAATCCCAGTGAGGAAATGGCACCTGGAAGTGCAGATAGGTTTGCATGGCAAGGTTTTGGAAGGGGTGGGCTACAGGGAAAGCCAATGCCACCAGCTCCAGGACAGACCCCCCGCTGGCCAAGGCTGAGCCCATCAGCCCACCCAGTTCTACAGTGGTAGAACCTTGGGGAGAAACACTGAAGAAGGGGAAAACCCAACCTGGATCACAGCAAGTTCAGCCCGGGAAAGGAGCGAGGCTGTGTGAGAGCAACATCTCTGCAGAGCCCCAGGTGGGTGGGGAAGGAGGGGCAGGAGGAGCTCCAGGCACCAGGACAGAGGGTCCCCTGCAGCCCCTGGGGCAGCCCTTGGGGAGGCAGCTGTGCCCCTGCAGCCCAGGGAGGGTGCAGAGATCCACCTGCACCTGGGCAGGAGCACACGCTGGAGCAGGGGGTGCCCAAGGAGGCTGTGACCCCATGGGAAGCCCACGCTGGAGCAGGGGGTGCCCAAGGAGGCTGTGACGCAATGGGAAGCCCACGCTGGAGCAGGACCTGTGCTGGACCTGGCTCCTGGCAGGACCTGTGGTGACAGGAACCCAGGCTGGAGCAGATTTGCTGGCAGGACTTGTGATCCTGGAGGGGACCCACACTGGAGCAACCTGTTCCTGAAGGACTGCACGCCGTGGGAGAGACCCATGTTGAAGCAGGGCATGAAGAACTGCAGCCTGTGGAAAATATTCCCACTGGAGAAGTCCATGGAGGACTGTCTCCCATGAGAGGGACCCCACATTGGAGCAGGGAAGTTCCTGAGGGGGAAGGAGAAGCAAAGACAAGGGGTGAGGAACCAAACACAGCCCCAGTTCCCCATCCCACTGCACCACAGGGGCAGAGAACAGAAATTGGGAGTTAAATGGAGCCCAGGAAGAAGGGAGGGGTGGGGTGGAGGTGTTTTAAGATTTGGTTTTATTTCTTGTTACCTTACGTTGATTGGAGTGCAATAAATTGACTTAATTTTCCCCAAGTCAGGTCTGTTTTCCTTGTGAGAGTAACTGGTGAGTGATCTCTCCCTGCCCTTATCTCAACCCACGAGCGTTTCGGGGTATTTTCTCTCTCCTGGGCAGCTGAGGAGGGCAGTGACAGAGTGGTTTCAGTAGGCACCTGGTACCCAGCCAGGGTCAACCCACCACATTGATATAAAATGTTGCTGCAAAGCAGTGTGTGAGCACAATATACAGAAGTTGGTAGAATTCAGGTTTTCTGCTGATTATATCCTGGTTAAGGACCAGAGACACTCATTTGGTAAGGACTGTCCTGAATATTGGCAAGGAGTGGTGAAAATGTTCAGGATACCATTTCCCCTTGACTTGCATCTGGTACACAGAGTCCTGCTCTTTTCCTTAAAGGTATGGCTTGAACACATGTCCAGCATTAAGGCAGACAAGTAGAGACAGCTCATCCCTGCATCATGTAACTCCATGGGAGAAGCATTTTTCTTACATCCTGCCTTCTTTCCTCCCTCCCCAAAGTGTGGCCATGGTAATGCAGGTACTCAAACATTCAGCTCCTGTGACACTCAGAGCCCTTACCCTCCTATGGATCCTGGCCATGTGACCTGTTAATACGATCCAAGTCTTTACAAAAATCCAACTTTTACTGTTTACTGTTGCAAACACTTGGCTGACAACCAGGCTAGTACCATCCATCTGGGCATGAGCAGAGCCATCTCTGGACTCAGCTGCATGGAAAAACACCCCATGTGTGCAATTCTGATGTCTTTTTGTTAAGGGACCTATATTCATGTATATGTCATATTCATTCTAAATTAGAACTAATTATCCCATACTCAAGGCTTGCTCATTCATACCAAATGTTTAGATCCTGTGTCTATTGGTATGACTTTTAGGGTATTTAAGGGGATAAAAAAAAGAAAGAGAAAAAGGAGACATTTCAAGTTATCTCAACTTTTACTGCTGTGACAATAACACCTGGTGTCATCTATCTGTGTAACTTCTTATCATCACTGTGATTCCTAAGTGCCTTCCCTGTGGACATCCTGGCTCATGTCTCATTCCTCCATTTTAGGGCTGGATGTCTGAAAGTGGGTCCTAACAGGAGGAAGATCCCCTGAAAACTATCAAGCAAGAACATAGAGGGGATGGAGCAGCACCAGCCGTGCTGCCATAATCACAGGGGCTGCTCATCAGCCTCCCTGGGCTCCCCTTACGGGATGCAGCTTTCTTTGGTGCTGAAGGACTTTCTGATGTTGCCCTGCATAAATAAAGTGCTACAAGCAAAGATGGGGGTGGAACAAACAGTAAGATGGATGATGAAGAAAACTTCTAGTGCCACCTATGTCAGGATCAGCAGTAAAATGCAGGTAAGAAAGAAGGTAACCAGGTAAGGATGGCCCCTGCATCACAGCTCCCTGTCCTGAGCTGGCTGCAAACTGACCTGTAAGTGGAGGGAAATTACAAACCCGAGGACAAATCTTCTCAAAGCAGCCCCCAGGCAGCACAGCTGTCACCTGTGCTGCACCCCCATGGTCAGGGCACAGGCTGCCTGGCACCTCACAGGGTAGCTCTGTCTCTGTAGGGTCAGGATGGCACACTGGTCCTTGTGGCATCCCTAATGGTGTATGGATGAGAACAGATAACACCTGCCTCGTGCTGCCCCCTCTGACCGTGGCAATACACAGTTATTTCAGGCTAAATTGAACTATTTGGATTTTCCAGTGTGCAAGTGGACTTTTTTGAGATCAAGGAAGGGTAAAGTGTTTTGATGCCATGTAAGATTTTGGCCCTTAATTCACTGGGCCAGAAACTATTGACTGGTGCACAGAGGAGGAGCCTTGTGAAGAGGTTACATGACAACCACGGGCCAGGGCAGCTGAAGATTATTTCATTATGTCAGCGTGTAAATTAAGACTGCATAGGAAATCTTTACTATGTCTGTAGCTTCTGATTGCTTGACTGCAATTGCCACGTGCTATGGCTTTAACTGTGTTTAAAATGCAATTTCCTCAGTTTTGTAAAAGCTTACTAAAAAGAGAATTCCATTAAGAGGAACCATGTTGACTCCAATTTCTTCCTCAGTTCTCACCGTGCAGCTCTTTCTAAATCACTTGCAAGCTCTTTCTGCTATGCTGAGTATTACATAGCACAGGGCTGAGCAGAGTAAAATGATCGATACTGTAATGGACTCCTCATCCTAGTACATGGCAGAAATAATAAATGTCATGATATATGACAGTCCTTCTAAAGCCCCATGGAGTCAAATGAGATGCAGTAAGCATATATCTCCTACTTCCTACCCCTGTTTTGCTTCTCTGTGTCTGTCCTTTGTTTCCTCCCACATTTATTTCCTCAGTAATGGAAGACTGTAATTGAATTAAAAGTGACTCTGTACGCAGGAGGACATGCTGTGGCTGCACTGCTCCCCTTCAACAGACCAGGGTGGACTTCTGGAGCTGCTGTCTTCCTCCTGAGGTGCTCAGTGCTCTGTGGGGCAGGTTTTGGGTGGGTTTGACCAGTGGCCACATCTTCCTGTTGGCATTACACCAGGTAAATAAATGTACATGCAAACAGCTGCAGCCCCTTCCGCTATTACCATATAGTAGTATTCACCTTCCAGCTCCAGTCTGGTATTTGAGTCATGCCATAACTCCATGCTAAATTTTGATACTCATTCTCATTTTTCACTTGTTCTCACCTCAAAGCCAAACCGAACAAAAGCTTTGTCTGCCTCTGAATGGCTCTTCAAGCTGACATGTCTGATCATGATGCCTCTCCTCTGCCAAGGACACCACCACCACACTTGTGGGGTTTTCTGCCTCTGTTGCCTCACTAATCCCTGTATGTATCTTCTCTACAGTTGCCACTCTTGCTACTCTTCCTTATTAGGCCACCATTATCAGTAATTGTTTCATAAAGATAATAAGAAATGAACAAAACCAAAGGTTAGAAAATGGAATAAACACTGTTCCTCCTCTGGTTTCCTCTTGAGATTTTAAAGGGATGTAAATCCCAGAGTATGCTGAGTTGGAAGGGACCCACAAGGATCATCCAGTCCAACTCCTGGCCCTGCACAGGACCAGCCCCAAGAGTCA
>JAXCLP010000547.1:0-10168 GCA_035584035.1 Lepidocolaptes lacrymiger | reverse complement strand
TTTGATTATGTCCCTGTCTGATAGTAGCTGATTTAGTTTTTAGCTGTCTGTTGTTCTGGAGTCAGTAGAGCTCGGCTGTGATCATACACTGACAAAAAGATGGTTTGTCCATTTCCAGTTCTTGTAGTTTTCCTTTTTTGCTCATTATAGTAGTTGCTCAGCTCCACTCTTTATAAGCTAAGAAGCTGTATGAAAATGGGCTGAAAAATGCCTGCACCAAAATGGGTAGGGTTGAGAGGCTGCTTCTGTAGCCTGCTCCCTGTGCAGTGTACAGCTGCTTTGAGCCTTGTCCAGGTTACAGCCAGGCAAAAAGAAGTTTCACAAAGCTACTCAGCAGCATGTAAGTCATGATAATAATGGAGAAAAAGACACAACTGAGGAGTTATCTTGTGTTCTTAGACAGTTTTGCCCCACTTTATGTTGTATTTTAGGCTGTTAGTACTGTAGATAGAATTGTATTGAACTCTACATTTTGTTTCTTAAAAAGCTCAACTGACTTTCTGAAGGTCCACTGCTGTTCTGAGAGGGCTTTCAGACATAAAGCATGAACTCTTGTCGGCTGTTTTGCAACTAAAATGGGAAAAATCATTCAAAAAACACATTTTAAAAATGTATAACTAGATGTTCTTTTTCAATATACTATATGTAAAAACAGGATTTTTTCTCAGTTCTTTTAGTGAAACCTAATTTGAAAGCTAGAATATGTTCTTCTGTTTTATCTGATCTTTAAATAATTTAGATGCAAAAATTAATTTAATTCTTCCTTTATTTGTACCAAATGATAAAAACTTATTATATGAACAAGTAAACACAGACAGCAAATTACATGAAGCATGTAAAAACAAGGGAGAACTGAAAAAGAATGTGCAAAAGAACGAACTTTGTTGCAGAGTTTGGCAACTGTATGTAGTGTGATTTTACGATATGGATAGATAGAAAAATAGTAATGTAAAAATGCTTTACTAAAACTTATTCAGTGCAAGTCTCCATTTCCAAATTATCTTATAACTTCAAATTTTTTATTTCCATATCATATATTTCTGTAACAAGTGCAACATTATAAACTTCCTTATTAGAGGAAAATGGGATTAGTTTGCTATAGGAATATGTGTAAGAAACTTCCACTGTAGGAAAGGTGTTAAACAGGGAAGAACATCAATCATTTTCTGTAATGATAATGCTGCGCCTTGGGAGAGAATGAGCCACAGTGTTGTCTTGCTTGGACCATCTAGATATAACTCAATTAGTACTCGCCTTCACAAAGACTATTCACTGTTTTCAGAGTGGAGCACTTGATAACAAATTAGTTTTATGCTTCAACCCAGTATATTCATTGGAGGAAGGTTCTCTTGTAGTGGGAATGTTCATGGATTGACTTGTTGTGCATCAAAAAGATACGGGAGATGAATGGAAGTAACCATGATCATTTCAGTGCAATGGAAAAGTAGGTAGAAGGGCAGGGGTATTTTGAGGGCACAGCTGATGGGGTTTTTCTGAGGACGCAGACAGTGGCTGTTTTGAAAGCACAGATGGTGGTTGGGATGTAGGAATCTGTAGAAAAGCAAGACTTGAAAGATGCCTAAGCTACTTATCTAAGCAGGCTATGATTTCAGGTTTCTCTGTTTTAGAGCATGCTTTTAGAAAGATCTTAAAAGAGCGTGGGTGACTCTTCAGAGTGTGTGGACCTAGCACTCCGTGCAAACCGAGATCTAAATAACCCAGGCTGCCTCTCTTCCACTGTCAAAGTCAGTGCAGTCACTGGTTACTTTGAAAAACTGTGTCCATCTGTCCTAGAATTATAGCAAGTGTTTTGGCAAATGCATTCAAATGGATTAATTGTCTTACATACAGTAGTGACTGTGTAAGTGTTCTTTGACACTATTTGATTAATATTCCCAAGGTTGACCCTTTTGTTGCTAAACAGAGCCACAGAGTGACTGTGGCCTGATGCCTTCTTTTTCTATGACACAATAGATCAGTCCCATCTTTCTGTCACACAATCATGAAGCAAGTAAGGTTGTATCAATAAACTGGGATAATTTTAACTTCCTGCGAACTCTTTCCTACTTCTTGGCTCCTACCTCTCCAGGCAGTTGGGAGATGCTGTTTTCCTCTCTCACAGCCTCTGGTGATTACACATGATCTGTTCTGGAGTGTGTGTCCATTCCCCAAGAAGAAGCAAAGATAAGATATGATTATCATCAGGATACTGAGAAGCCTCAGACTCTGAAGATGAATACTCACGCCAAAACAGGAGAGTGTCTATTAATTTCCATTTCATACACTTTTTTTCTTTGAAATTACTAAGTGTGGTTGCCCTCATCCTAAAAGCCATCATATCCAGATGCCTTATGGAGTATATGTCACATAGAAACAGTCCTAACAAATCAGACCAGTGTCCACTAAACCAAGTGTTTTGTACAGTAAAATACAAGAATAGAGGAAAGACATAGTGTTGCTTCATTAGCATTGCCTGCATTTTTGGAAAGTAGTGGCTGTAGGACTCCTCAGCCAGAGATTTGTGCTTAGAAACCTGCCAAGGGCTTTATTATTTGAATTTGAAAAAACTATCTCTGCTCATTTCCCTCTGATGCTTATCTTTTCTTAGACCTTCATCATATAATTCCTCAGCTGCCTTACTTTTGTTAATCTGAAGAGGTAGCATTTTCTAGAGTACACACCTCTATGTAAGGATGGATCAGAGAAATGTCACAGGCAAGAGAGTTTCTGCCTGTTTTGAGTTCATACCAGAAAGAAAACTCCTGCAGAGAATTCTTATCATTTGTGCACCTAGAAGTCTTTCACACATATAGGGTATGTAGAATGCACACATACACTCCAAAGTAAATGTATATAAGGAATAGTCTTGCTGGTGTCACCAAATAATTCTTTTTGAGCTCTGACTGACAAAAGCCAGGAACCATCTATCTCAGTGGTTCCTTAAGGTGACTAAGAAGCTGGCCCAAATTCATTACTTTGACATTTCTTTTTTATTTCTAATTTTCATGATAAGCACAATAATGCTCCATCCAGTGATACTTATAAAGAACAAAAGCATGCAAAATTCATCTCTACTTTGGAGAGTTTTCATAGAGAAAGACAGAACATGTGAGTTTCTCTGACTTAATGCATTGGTTTCTGACTGCAGCTTCCTGCAGGGCACACAGCAAGCTCATAGTCTGCGCTTCATAAGGGCCAAATTTCACCTCTTCAGGGATCTGCTTGGTCGAGTACCATGAGATAAAGAATGGGAGGAGAGGCCCAAGAAAGCTGATCAATATTCAAGGATCACCCACTCCAAGCTCAGGAGCAGTGCATCCAAAAAAAGAGGAAGTCAGGCAAAAACTTGGAGAGGATGAAAAAGAAACCCCCAGACAAACTCAAACACAAAAAGGAAGAACACAGAGGGATGGAAACAAGGACAGGCAGCCTGGGAGGAGTGCAGAGAGATTGTGTGATAGTCTGATCAGGTTAGGAAAGCTGAACCTCTGACAGAATTGAATCTGGTTAGGGATGTCAAGAGTAACAAGAAAAGCTTCCATAGGTACATTGGTGATTAAAGGAAGCCTAGGAAAAACATGGGCCCTCTCCGGAAGCAAGTGGGAGACCTGGGTACCTGGATCATGGAAAAGGCTGACGTACTCAGAACATGAAGGTGCATAAGTCCATGTGTTCTAATGAGATGCGTCTATGAGTCCTAAGGGAACTGTTGGAGAAAGTGGCTAAGCCACTTATTTCAGAAGTTGAGGCAGTTTGGTGAAGTTCCCACTGACTGGAAAAAGGGAAATATAATCCTCATATTCAAAATAAATAAAAAAATAAAAAAGACCTGGGGACCTAAATGTTGGTCAGTTTGAGCTTGATGCCAAGATTATGGAAGAGGTCCTCCTGGAAACTATACTAAGACACATGGAAAATACAGAGGTGACTGGTGATACACAATGTGTCTTCATTAAGGGCAAATCACACCTGGCAAATTTGGGGGCTTTCTATGGAGAGTTTACAGAGGTAGTGGATGAGAAAAGAGTGACTGATGTCATCTACCTAGATGTGCAAAGTGTTTGGCACTGTCCAACACAACATCCTTATCTCTAAACTGGAGAGACATAGATTTGACAGACAGACCACTTGGTGGATAAGGAATTGGCTGGATGTTTGCACACAAAGAGCTGCAATCAACAACTCAATGTCCAAGTGGAGACCAGTGAGAAGTGATGTCCTTCAGGAATTGGTGCTGAGACTGTGACTGTTTAACATCTTTGTCAGTGACATGGACAGTGGGATCAAGGGCACCCTCAGCAAGTCTGCTGATGACACCAAGCTGTGTTATGCAGTTGACACCATGGAGGGAAGAGATACCACACAGGGATCTGGACAGGCCTGAGAGCTGAGCCTGTGCAAACCTCATGAAGTTCAATAAGGCCAAGTGCAAGGTCCTGCAGTTGGGTCAGGGCAATCCCAAGCATAAATACAGGTTGTCAGAGAATGAATTGAGAGCAGCCCTGAGAAGAAAGACTTGGGGATTTTGATGGATGAGAAGATTAACACAACACAGCAATGTGCACGGGTAGCCTGGATAGCCAACAGCATTCTGAGCTGCATCAAAAGAGTCATGGTCAGCAGACAGAGGGAGGGGATTCTCCCCCTGTAGTTTGTCCTTGTGAGACCCAACCTACACTACTGTGTTCACCTCTGAAGAATCTTTGCTCCTCTAGGCTCCCGATGAAATGTTCTCCCATGATGGGCCTTGAGTGTTGAGGATCACTGTCTCTCACACAGGTGCATCACTCCACTGGGAATGCTGAGACAATTGTGAATCATCGGCTTTCATCTGATGAGTAGAAGAAAGAAAGAAAGAAATAGGTCTTAAGAAGAAATCAGCTGATGGTTTTTTCTCCAGACAGGAACCTTGCTTCTACTCTGGAGGAAACTCCTTGCTGCTTGTATTGCCCTGGTTCCTCTCTCTTGGCTGTAATGCCAGTTTGGGAGGCTGAAGGTGAAACTCTGAAGTTTGGCTTGTTGTCAAAGAGGACTTAGGAAGCTTGCATGTGCTGGATGTGCATTTCCAGGATACCCAGCAATTTGCTAACTTTCAGAGGCCAGATTTAACCTCATCTAGCACTGTGTAAACTGTACTTCCATCTGTTAAAAATTGAAGTTTGTAGCTCCTGCTTTGTTTCTTCAGCAGAAGGCTATTTCCTTAAAGAATTTACAGTGGCTACAATATCTGTATATGTCCTTGATTTTTATATCTGCCAATACAGCATCTTTTTTGTTATTTTTACTCCCTTATGGTTCTGTCTTGCATGTTGCACATATTCACTTCAGCTATCTCTGGTTGAATTATATAGAGCACTTGATGTGAAATCAGGCAGTGAATGTAACAGATAACCAAATTTTACTTTGTGTGTGTGGTTTTTTGTTGTTTGTTTGTTTGTTGTAATTGGTGAGAAGTGTCTGCCCTGAAGGTACCACAGCACAGTGATTATTCACTCAAAAGTGTGGCATATAAATATTGATATTTAGGATTCCTAAATGCCTGTGTCACAAATCATAAAATTAAGCAGATTCATCTGTGGCAGTTTCATCTGCTTCCCTCCCCTCAAACTAATTCAGCTAGATCAGAATTGCTCCACGTGGTGACCAGCTATTTTCCTAATAGCTCCAAGAATGGCAAACCTGTGATCCTTGAGACCTTGCTATAGTGAGTGTCTTCCTTTTGGGGGAAAAAATTTTTCTTAAGTTCTCATGGTTGCATCCTGTGTAGCATTTTGTACCTGATGGCCCTCAATCTTTCATTAGACCCCTTTTAACCCTGACTTCTTAAGCCCAGCTTGAAAATCATTGCCTATCACAAAGAAATATATTAGTTTAACGGCTTTAATATTTTAGGTTTTGATCAGAAGGGGAGTGAGTTTTCGGGATTTTATGCACAATCACAAAGGCTACTGTTCTTTTTTCCCCTAACTTTTCATTGTTTCTATTGAGCTGTTGTTCTCTGTTTTTTGTTTATTTAATGAAGATGAAGATGTAAATAAGACAAGTTTTTAAAAGAAAGAAAGTTGTGACAGTTGTCAAAATTGTAAATGCAGTTTTAATTGTGGGCATATAAAAAATCCTTTAGTATGAAGTGTTGCTTCAGTACTTGCAAAATAGTTTGCAGTTTCCCTCAAGGAAAGAAAAGAAAATTTACAAACTCAAAAGAGCTGTGTTGACAAATGAGTAGAAATAAGCATTTTTTAGCAGTACTTAAAAAATATATGTTTATACCTAAAAAAACCCCACACTTTGAGTTTCGTGTCTCTTGTTTTGAAGATGCAAGCCTTCAAGAGACTCACAGAAAGATAAGGTGGCAAAATGTGCTAATCCAATATTCAGGAAGAGAGGTTTTTATAAGCCTTGTGTTTGAGTAGTTTCAGTTTTAACATGTAAACAACTGTTTCAAGAAATAAAGACTAAGTAAAAGAAGCAGTGACAATGAAAAATATTGGACAGTTAAAATATCTTAGTAAGAAAGCAAAGGCAAGGAAGGAAAAGAAGAGAGTAAACAATCTGTGAAGCATGAGGGTTAAAATAATAGGCAATTAGAGAAAGCAAAGCTGTTGTGCAAAGAAGAAGAAACAGCCCAAAGAGATGCTGGAGATCAAAAGGACTTGGAATAAAGGTAGACAGGTTCTGGGAAGAACTTTGTAAACATAAGAAGACTTTAGAAGTGGTTTCTTAGACAAGCAGGAAAAAATGTAAAGTCTAGGTATGTAGCATGATGCTTTTTAATAAATTTGAGAAGGCTGTTTTGGAAAAGCAAGAACAATAGCACTAAATAAAGAGTAGTTCTTTATATAATGTGATTTAAAAAAAAAAAACAAAAAACAAACAGTAGGCCACTCATCTCACTTCCTTCTTATTAGGAGAATGTGTGTTCTTGTCCCATGCAAAACAACAAGAAAACAAGGTCTCAAGGCTAAATTGCTTTTTTTCCCCCCTGACTTTCCTAACAATTCTTAAGAGTCTAAAGCTGTTTGTGTTGTTGATAATTTTTTGTAAAAAGTTGTTGCAAGCAGACAGAAGTATCAATAAACATACAAAAGTCCTAAAGCAACTGGAGTCTTCAATCAAAGTAACTCAAGAGTAGTAACTTAAAACTACATAATACATCACAATTTGGAATTGCGGTCTTATATCTTGCTTTAGCTGATTCTGCCACAAGATAGGGACTATAAAAGTGAAATTCCTCCTCAGTTTTTCCGCTTTTAAGGCACAAATTACTTCAATAGTATTCTTTGGCATTTGTATAAATGAATTACAATATCTGTCAGCAATAACTTAGGATTCTTTAATTAATATAATGAACATTTCTAGATGGTGTAATGCTCATGTATGCATTCCAATGCTTTCTCAAACACAAACTTAATTCTTCATGTCCTTACTGAAAAATCCTAAAACTAATGGAAATGCTGTTTCCTAGAATCATAGACCCATGGAATGCTTTGGGGAGGACCTTAAAGATCATCAAACTCCAACCCCCTGCCATGGGCAGGTAAAGTTGCACTGGACCAGCTTGGTCAGGGCCCTATCCAACCTGTCCTTGAACACTTCCAGGGATGGCTCATCTCCGATAGCTTCTCTTGGCAACGTGTTCCAGTTTCTCACGACTCTCACACTAAAGAATTACTTCCTAATACCTAATCTAAACCTAACTCTCTTACTCTTTTATCATCTGTCCCCATTATTAAGTAATATATGTATCCCAGTCAGATTCTGTAACAGAAAATCAGGAAGGGGATCATTTAAAAAGAAATAATAATAAAAAAAAGACAATGCTTATTTATAGGGTGGTATTTAGACTCACTCACTCTTGCCTTAGTAGTCAGGCTGAGACTTTGGACTGAAGGGCAGATGCCAAGCTCCTTTTTTCCTCACTAGTAAAATCTCCTGCTGTTTACATGGTATGTGCCTATAGTGCTCATGGATTCACTGTTTGTACTGTAGCAGCAGCACAGAAATATTATTTATTAAAAACTCCATTAGCCTTTCAGATTCTATGAGTTGCTCACAGTGTAGCACGTATATACCTGAGGGTCCTCCCTCAACACTTTTGAGAAGGAAGTAGAACCCAAAAGAGGAGAACTAGATGGGAAATGTAGTGAAACTGACCTCAAACGTCAAAATACGTGTACTCAAGTGTTTTCAGACTGAGAGACTCTCAGTCCACCTCTGGTCACTTACACAACAGCTCATCTGTCTGTCATGAAGAACATCAGAGCAGTCTGATGCCTGTACCTCTGTACCTCCTCTGGCAAGGGCTATTCGCTCAATAGCAAATTCATATGTGCAGTCTGCAAAGGAGACACATGTTACATTAATAGCGCAGCACTTGATGACCTAAATGCCAGAGAGGATTTGGACTGTACTTTTTCAAGGCAAAAGTAATTCCTAATGAGAAATGCTGCCAAGCTACTTTTTCTGTTGCATCCAATGTCTGTTAATGAACAGGACAGCAGCTCTCACATGCTCATGTTTGAAATTCAGGCCTCATCATATGCATCTGTCCTTAAAGAAATGCTGAATGATAAACTCAGGCTTGACAGCCTGATCTGCAAGGATCTCATCTGCCAGTGAAGTCCTGCATATACTTGGTCCGATAGCATCACCAATTCTGCAGTTTGCATATTCTCCACCCTCTTTAATGACCCCACTTATAGAAACTTTCAGTGTGCTGACACTTAGACAAAGCAAATGAGATTCCTTGGAAGGACTCTGGACAACCATCTTCTCCGGATTTTTGCTGGGGTGTGTGTTTGCATGCATGAGAGAGAGTGTGTATTGGAGAGGGGAGGAATTTACAGTAAGACGTGCTGAAAAACAGTGGATGGTGTCTGTTCAGCAAGTTTGTCTAAATATTCCCTTTTCTCCCTTCTCTTCCCCCTCCCCCCCCCTTCTTTCCTTTCTTCTTTCTTTTCTCTCATTTACTGTCAGGAAGGACCACCTCTGAAGGGCCAGATCAGTACAGCCTGGCTCCAACACAGACGGACATCATCAACAGTTTCAACTGTGAGTCAATTTGCATTTGGGGGACTCCTTGAAATGGTATTGGTTTATGTGCATGTAGAAATTGCAAGAATCCTGCAGATGGCTTCCAGAAGAGGCAGAGGCTAAATTTGTTACCCATAGTTCCCTCTGCTTGGAGCAGTCTGCATGTTTTTGATGTCTCACTAAAAGCTTTAGATAAACCTAGCTTTTCCTGAAACATACAAGGATTCTGACATGTGAAGGCCAGTGCCAGGTCATTTTACCAACAGAATAGACCTTTGGAACTGAATGCTGTTCAGAGAAAACTGTCCTCCAAGAAAACTTAAGACTCTTCATCTGACTAGAGAAGAGGCTAGAATACTTCACTGGATTGATATTTTCACAGCTAGAGGCAAGAGCTGCCAGTCTCAGATTTGTGTAGGAACCTGATCTGTGTTAGGATGGGTGAAGAGACCTTGCTTTCAGTTTTGAGGTAATTTGCCTGCTATCACTTAGATTCTTGGGTGCTCCCTGGAGCACCTGGAAGGGGAAGACAAGCCCTTACAAGGTATAATGTGCTCATTCTCTCTCTTTATACATTCACACAACATTACCCAACGCTTGCGATCTCAGTCTTTAGTGTCCCCTTCTACTGGTACGTTTATTGGATGAAGAGACTCTTTTAGGGGTTGTAAGAGGGAAAAAAATCGTTACACAGAGAAAATGAAAAAAGACATCTGCTCCTCACTGTTTCTAAAAGGCACTCCTGTACTATATTTTCCTCTTGGTCACTCTCCTGGGACTGACAAATTTTGGCCTAACATCACAGGGAAGGTAGCTGGGGAAGGAGAGAGTGGGTTAAAGTAGAAGCAAGCAGGTGGATGAGCTAGAGAATTCAAGAAGAGGCAATGGCAAATGCAGAAGACAGCAGAAGGCAAAAAAAAAGAAAAAGACTTCCTTCGCCCTGGCACTTCAAAGACAGTAGGATAAGTTACACCCTCTGGTAGAGAATGAGAAAGCAGACCCTGTCTGTCACTAGTGCAAGGCTGACCACTGTCGCGGTGGACGGAGTCAGACACACTACTCATAGAGTTATAGTGAATGCTCCAAACTTTATTACAAACTTTACTGCTTTATATAGACAATTATAACTGCGTGT
>JAXCLP010000546.1:0-10168 GCA_035584035.1 Lepidocolaptes lacrymiger | reverse complement strand
TTTTCAGTAAATTGTTATCTCAACCCATACTCTCTGCCTTTGTCCCTCTCTCACCAGGGGAAGGGGAGCAGCTTATTTGGAGTTTAATTCCCAGCTGTTTTTTAAACCACCACAGTGTGACAGATTCTAAAACAAGTTGAGTGAAACTAAAAAATGCAAGAGGAACAGTCTGTAAAAACTGGATAAACCTCCATCTGTTAAAAAGAAAGACAAAAGCTGACAAAAATCCAAACACAAAAATTCTTGTATAAATTTGTATGACCAATTCTTACCCTGGTATAAGTCCTGGTGCTTCCGTTGCTAATGTCTGCAAGCCCTGCTGAATCTGTAGCAAAGCCTGCATTGCTCTAGGGTTTGACATAGCTGATAATGTGTCAGGATTCTGCATCTAAAAACAGGAAACTCATAATTGAATAATATACAGATATTCAAAGTTGATCTTTATCACTACATGTTTTATAGAATCTGATATCCTTTCAGAACTTCCTGTTTTTCAACTTTGTATTTGAATGTTTACATTAAATCCTTCAGATTGGTTTTTTTTTGAGAAAACTTTCACAGGAGATGATCAATGAGTTCTCTAGACTCCTTTTAAATAAAGAGAACATAAGGAAAATTATTTCTCATTACTTCTTCTTATAGACTTTATCATCTTCCAAAGCCATAGGAGTGTATTAGTTCAACATCATTCTAAATTAGTCTCCTATATCATAATACTGGTATTATAATATAGGGCTGAATACAGTAAAACCTAAGTAGGTATCTAATACAGAAAGTTATAAAACATATTTTTCTAGCTAAATTCAGACTACAGCTATTTGATAATTTGTGCATGTGTTCCCACCTATAGTCCCATCAACATCTACTCTGCAAAACATACTAGCAAACAATATTCAAAAACCCTCATTCTTCAATGATAAGGACACACCCAGTAGATGAAGAGAAGGTAGTGGATGCAGTTTCTCTGGATTTTAGGAAGGCTTTTGATACTGTCCCTCACAGCACCTTTCTGGACAAGTTGTCCAACTGTTAGGTGAGCAGGTTCATGGTGCTGGGTGTAGAACTCACTGAATAGCAGGGCTCAAGAGGTTGTAGTGAATGGGACTACATATGGCTGGCTACCAGTCACCAGTGATGTTCTTCAGGGCTCAATTCTAGGACCAGTTCTGTTCAATATATTTATCAACAATCTGGATGCAGGAATTGAATGCACCACTAGAAAATGTGCTGGTGATACTAAACTGTGAGGTGCTGGTGACTCTTGCAAGGGACAAGAGGCCTTGCAGAGAGATCTAGAAGACTGGAGCATCAGGCAATCATCAATGGTGTGAAATTCATGCTATTTGTTTTACTCATAACACTGCCTACATGCAATGAGATCCTGGCAGTACACATTTACTTTGAATTGTAAAGAGTGCCTAATGATAGAACTCATACAGTGGATTAATGCTTTAATTCCTAAAAATTTTGCTTAGTCCTATTTAAAGGACACAGTCCTTGTATACACTGTGACAGTTAAGATAAATACCGGGGCTGCAACCACAATGGTGTAAGAGGGAAAATTGGTAGTAAGGCAATCTTTAGAGACAAACATCTTTGGAACCCACTCCACTTCTTTTGAATTAGCTTATGACTTGCATCTTTCAAGGCATGCTGTAAGGTCTCTTTATCCCAAATAATCAGGGCAGGGTGGAGGAAGTATGAGAAAAGTACCATTAAAGCTTATCTTAGTAGTGGGAAAAGTAATAATATTTTCCCTTTATTTTGCAGAAGAAATCATGTAGGAAACAGGTTCTCTCTGGCTGGTGCGCAGTAAAAACAAGTCATTACTTCTAAGCAAAGGCACAAGAGCAAATCAAAGCAGTTGTGCTAGTCACAGACAAAAACATCCGCTAAAAGCCAGATTTAACTTTTGAAAGGGATGGAGAGATAAATCAAGCATTTAATTATCAAGGGATGTAGGGACAGAAAGTTTAAATATGGAAGATTTATTCGAGAAGGAAAAAAATTTTGCTCAAGGAAGTTTTCGCTGCTGGAAAAACTAGGCCTAGGAAAAACCCGGTGTAGGAGAAAGTTCCTTCCCATGAATAGTGCTACCTGTCTTTCTGCCTGCTTGCTTTGAGAAGTTACCTCCCCTGTTGCAAGAGGAGATAAAAGTTCTCACAGACATGTCTGAGGTCCCTGCTGGGAGAGAGTGAGACCATAAAAAGCTCAGGGAAGAATACAGCCTTGAAGTTATTTACATGCAAAAGGTGTTGTTATAAAAGCCTTCTGCTACTGCTCTTTCACCCACTGCATGATTTAGCAGTTTATTTAGGGTTTCCAACTTCAGAATAAACTTTTCCTTAATATCCTAGCTGTGGTTTGGTCATCTGGGTTTACCTGTGTGTGTATCAATTCTTACAAGGGATAATACAACTCAGTGTCTAAAGCTAATGAGAATACAGAATGTAGTTTTAAGTGAAATCAAGGAAAGGCAGGAGTTTGTTGCAAAAATTGCTCACTGAATCTCAGACATTTATTAACAACACTTAGTATTTAATCTTACTTGTTGAAGAAAAGTAGGAAGCTGTTGTCTCATTTGCTCCTGAAGTTGAGAATTTCCAGCAAATAAAGGATTATTCAACATCATCTATAGGCCAAAAAATATTTAACATCATGGATCAAGCAGTAAATCAAAAAGTAAATACTAGAGTGGATTTTAAGACAACTATTTACCATATACAAATCAGATAACAAGATACCAAGATAATAGCCTATGATAAACCTCAGAGTAATTATCTCCTTTGGCTAAAACTTGTTCTGAAACAATGAACCACGACCCCGAGAATTGACTGAAATAATTGGTGGTGTGGCTGCTGGATTTTTGTTGTTTGGTTGTTTTGTGTCTTTTTTTTAATTTATTTTTTGGGTGTAGTTTTTGTTGTGGGTTTTTTTGGGGTGAGGAAGTGATGGCGTTAAACTTCTGAAGTGAATCCTTGCCAGATCCTCGCCAAAACAACCTCACTTATGCAACAAGAAATGCCTTTTCTTGTCAACCTCCACTACTGATGTGATGGTTCCTCTGTAAATATTGTCTGCAAAAAGCCTGGGATATTTCCAATTAACTGTTTAATATACAAAATAATAGCTCAAGATTTGACTTTGGAAATTATTGCTGTAAGTAAAATTAGAAAGCGCTTCTACAGTAAAATTCATAAAACAGCAGTATCAGCACTTTTATTGCAAGCACGGATCACAGATGAGAAATGAAAACCAGAATAACGGCTAGATATGGCACCAAATCCTTCCCCTCCACTTCTGTCCTCCCAGGCTAAGGTGGGTATTTATTTACTAGCAGATCTACCTTAATTTATAATCAAAGCACTTGTTTTGTTTAACTGGTTCTTATGCTAGGCCACAAAATTATAGGGCTATATGAAACACACAAACACAAGTTGTTACAAGAAAATGCCTGACATGATGTCCAACGACAAATTGAATAAATTTACTGCAACAGATTGCTAAAGGTAACTAGGTAATAATTTCAATAAGTCAGACATTAACATAATTTTAAAAGTAGACCATTTGCAACAAACAGGCTATTGTTGAGAAGTTGGCATGGTTATTCTGTATTGAAGATATAACTATCATAAATTCAACTCCTTTTTTCACTTCAGTGTACACAACTCATTCCTACACAGAAAGCATTTACCTGTATTGCAAGATCAGGATTCTGGCTCAATGACTGCATCATGCTTCTCATATAGGGTGCAGACAACATATTTTGCATAAGTTGTGGATTTTCTGTTATCTGCTGGAACAAGCTCTGCATTCCTGGTGAGTTGAACATACCAACTTAAAAAAAAAAGGTCACTTTAGTAAAAAACTTGACTATAATCAAATTAATTAGACTGTCTAGAACTGGGATACAACTGTGTGGTTTTGTTGTTTCTGTTTTGGTTTTTTTTTGTTAAATGAGCTTTGGCCCCTTAAATATATCTCAATGTGGTTTTGCTTACACAGATGCATCTGCCCTAGAAACAAATTAAGCCAGAGGTCATATTCAACAAGTAGTTAGGCTAAGTATCTACATTATTAACTGTTTTCCCGTTTGTCTCCAAACAGAAAAAAATATTATCATTCATGTACAGATTCCCTACTTTTATCTTAAGGCAGTATACAAGTATTGTTAGCACTTTTGGTTTACTTTTCGTGTTTGCTTTCCCACAGAGGACTTTGATACTAGTCAAATGTTTTATGGAAATAAACAGCAATACAAACTTTTAATCAAAACATCTCTAATAACAGAATCAATTCACCAAACTCCTGAATATTTGCAAATATATACAACTGCAATAACAGACACACCTCCTAGTCCAGGTCCCAAATTTGGTATAGTTGAGCTCTGTCCCATACTAGCAGAGGTACTATTTCCGATGTTACTACTGCCACTGTTGTCACCACTGGTGCTGATACTTGTGGAATTCTGAGAGCTGGACTGAGGAGCCCAGGGATTTGGTAAAGGATCTCTATTTTCTGTACGAGATGGTTGACTGTCCCCTCCTGATGATGCATTGCTTACTAAGGAAGCAAATGGGTTATCTCCAAACTACAGAAGGAGAAACAAACACACATCATCTATTAGTCAACTATTTTTAAGTCTGCTAGAAATGGCAAGCTACTTTAATCAATTATAATCACCATCCTAAAATAAGCCATTGTAAATGTTCTGAAAAGATACCATACCAACATTGAAAGAGATATTACTGACAACAAGGAAAAAAAAGATAATCACACCTCATTTTAAATGCAGCATTTGCTACTACACTAGGACTTTGATCACAGTAAGATTATATTTTGCATAATGGTTTTCAACTTAGAAAAATTTCAAAGCCTTTTTTCTTCCTACCTTAGGTCCCAAGTTACATGCTCTTAATTTTTCCTGGACCTCAGTAATTTTATAAGTCCAAGAACTTAACATAAATTTAGAATATATATAAGAAAAATTTATTAACATTAAAATAGCTTACCAAACTCACATAACAATCTTTATCCCTTCAAGTTTAAAAGAGCATAGGAACAAACCACACATTGACTTCAAGCTTCAAGAAATTAAGTTTTGTCAAGTACACATTTGAAAAGTTACATTATTTCTTTCGTTTTTGAAAATAACCCAAAAAACAACCCACAAAATACAAACAAAATCCCAACAACTGACTAAAACCCACTTACTTTCAGTGGTCCCTACAATCATTTCTCACCTGTTCCTGAGCTGCATTCAACATTGGCTCCTGAATATCTGTGTACATACGTCGCAAGGCATTGTAGCCACCTGGTATACTTTCAAGGTTGCTCAAGGCTCGGTCTTGGTTTCGCATCATTTCCTGCATCATTGCAGGGTTTCTAGCAAGTTCAAGTGTCTAATGAAATAGAACATGTAATTTGTATTAATTAAAAAAAAACATTCTAAAGTGAAAACATCAGCATTTAACAGTATCTCAGTTACTAATGTCTAACTCCATTTGAAATTAAGATTAAAGCCAAATCAAGACATCAGCTTACTGAGAGGGGAGTCAACAGAATTTTGTATTTAGACAACATTCTGCGGCAACTGTCAGTATGCTAGCTGAAACACAATGCATTGAATAAACAGAAAAAAAAGCCCTTGAATGTACCATCCTGTTCTTTCTTGTCTCATCTCAACACAATATGTTTCTCTCATTTCTAACCTCAGTACAACACACATCTTATAACATGAACTTGAAAAATAAATACCTACATTTTCCAAAGCCTCCACTTGTTTCTTGATGCCTTCTGTCACATAAGGCATAGCTTACATAACGTTACTTTAGAAGCAATCAGAAGTACCCACAGTTACATAAAATGGAAATAAGCTGTATTTTGGAAAATTATTACTTTATAGTAAACTCACTGTTGACTAGACAACAGATTTCAAGTGGCATTCGACTCTAAACTCAGAATATATGATTATAGAGTCTTCAGCATCTTTCAAAACTGTGCTGTTTTTTTTAAATTATCAGCTTATGTCAGACACCAGCAGCTAGAAATAAAACCATCTATTTCCTATAGTGACCTTTTACAGATTGTCTAACAAGCCTAAATTCCTCAACAATATTTCAGCACCCATATATGCATGTCTAATTCTTGCTCTTTTGTTTCCAGTTACCATATAATCAAAGGTCATGAACTTAGAGTTCTTTCTACATACCTGTCTCATTATATCTGGATTATTCAGCATGTGACCGATTTCTGGATTTCTCTGTACCAGTTGCTGCATTTGAGGGTTAGCCATAATTAACTGTCTCATCAGGTCAGGATTTGAAAGCATACTCTGAACAAATGGATTTTCCATTATCTGAACCATCATTTCTGGGTTGGACATAAGTTGTCGTTGCATCTGACTTTGCAACTCTGAAAAGTTTGATGCATTTAAGCCCAGGCTACTCAGGCCTGTCAAACCTCCAAGGCCACCTTTAAGATGAAAGGAAAAAAATTAAACTTTCAGCTTCTAATATATTTCTAAACACATCCAGGTTCTTTTTAAGTACAAAATACATAAACATAACCCATGCTTCAAAATAATGAAATTCAATGGAAATTCTATCTTTGCAATGCTGTTAATGAGTCATTCATTCACTAAGAGTTTGCTTCTTTACATAATGAGATATCTAGAAATCCAAACTGCATCTGAAATATAACTTGTTACAATTCTAACAGCTTTTCTTCTACTTTACTGTAGCTGAGGTACAAAGGATGTTTGAGTTTTGAGGCTTCAGGCTAATTCCCAACACTTTCCAATACATTTGCAATAATCATTTATAGACATACCACCACCATGAGGAATCTCTTAACATGATGCATACTCTATTCTAAACAAAAAGTAGAACTCTTTTTTCTGCTGATGCAACAAGAACTAATAATGCTTTAAATTCTCATTTGCAGAGTTCAGCAAACAAAAGTTACACATTTTTAGAAGGTACTAGTCAGTCTGGAGAACTGTTTACAACTAAAAAAAGAAGTTGCTTAACACAGTTTTCTGTTGTTTTGGTTTTTGTTTAAAAAGAAAGCAAACAAAGAAAGAGCATGAAGAACAAAATGTAGCAACTATGAAAAGAGATATTTTTAAATCAATAAACTTCTGTCTCTATTCCTGAAAAAGAAGACCAATAATTTGATCAGACTCAGAACCTGAGAAATACTGGTTTGTAGGATAGGAGTAACTTTGTGACTTCTGCTCCAAGTCATGATGTTATGGGTCCAACTTCAATACTCTCTTCAGGCCAATTCAAATGCACTGTTAAGGAAGAGAAGGAGACTGGAAGGAGTTTAATTACCTATAGTGCCAGAATACAAGATCAGTGGCACCTTATTACTGAAGATGAAACAGCACAAGCCTGAAGGTCTGTACATAAAAATTAAGGAAACAACTTATCTCTGATAACTTACTGATCAAAAACTTATTCCAACCAACACCACAGATTTTTGTAATCAGTAATTTTATAATTTTTTTAAGTCCAGTTTATATTGGAATAAAGCTCCAGGGATACTTGACTGAAACCAAGATACCTAAGACAGCCATCATGTTATCTAACAAATATTCTTACCCAAGGCAAAAGAATTGATATTTGTTGAAGTTGGTGTTGAGGTATTACTGCTTGATATTGATGTGGAAGCAATACTGCCAGTAGTGTGTGTCTGTTGACCTGGATGGTCTTGTGATCTATAAAAAGCAAGTTAAAAAAATTACAAGTTGAACAAGATGCGGTAGGTTGACCCCAGCCCGTTAAATCTCCACCCAGTCGCAACATTATTTTCCCCTCACTCCAGGCAGAATGGAGGAGAGAATCAGAATGACAAAAGTAAGAAAAACTCATGGGTTGAGATAAAAACAGTCTAATAAGCAAAGAAAAAAAAAACAAACAACCAATAAAACCAGAAAAGTGATGTGAAGACAATAACTCACCACCTCCTACCAGCAGACCACTGTCCAGCCAGTCTCTGAGCAACAGCTACTTTGGAAAAGTTTCCCCTCAGTTTTATTGCCTAGCATGATGTTATATGGTATGCAATATCTTTGGTCAGCTTGATTCAACTGTCCCAGCTGTGTCCCCTTCCCAACACTAGCCTACTCACTGGCCTTGATGCTGTACGAGCACTGTTCAGCAATAGGTAAAACATCAGTGTGTTATCAACGCTGTTAGGTCAAGAATCCAAAACACTTCACTATACAGGCTGCTATGAAGTAAAACACCATCTGAACCAGATCCAGTACACAACGTCTGGCATTTAATATAATAATGACATTTAACACAGGAACATTATCATATTTGAGAGTCCTAATTTACATTTTTTTATTAATTCTAAAACCCCCTCAAACTCTACATGTCTCCTGGCCAAACTCAAACAGAAAGTATACAGAGGTGGAAGCAAGGATGGGACAATATCTTTGTTTTCCTCCCAGGTTGCCAAGTCTCTCTTTCTTATACAGTTATGAAAGACAAAGCCCAAATGGAATTGAATTTGGCAAAATATATAAAAAATAACAAGAAGGGCTTCTATAAGTACATAGGTGACAAAAAGAAGACTAGGGAAAACATGCAACTGCTGCTTAATGAGACAGGAGACCTGGTTACACAGGACACAAAAAAGGCTGAGGTACTGAACGCTGCCTTTGCCTCAGTCTTTACCAGCAAGACTGGCTTTCAGGAAGACCAGGTCCCTGAGACCAGAGAAACAGGCTGGAGCAAGGATAATGTACCCTTGGTGGAAGAGGATCAGATCAGCGAATACTTAAGCAAACTGGACATACATAAGTCCATGGGCCCTGATGGAATTCACCCACGAGGACCAAGAGAGCTGGCAGATGTCATTGCAAGGCCACTCTTGATAATCTTTGATCAATCATGGTTACTGGGAGAAGTGTCTGAAGACTGGATGAAAGCAAATATCACTCCTATCTTCAAGAAGGGCAAGGAGGAGGACCCAGAAAACTACTGGCTAGCCAGCCTCACCTTGATGCCCAGGAAGGTCATGGAGCAGCTAATCCTGGAAACCATTTCCAGACATATGAAGGACAAGAAAGTCATCAGGAATAGTCAGCATGGATTCACCAAAGGGAAGTCATGCTTGACCAACTTGATAACCTTCTATGATGAAATGACTGGCCCTGCAGATGAAGGGAAAGCAGTGGATAATTTCTACCTGAACTTCATGAAGACTTTCAACAGTGTCTCCCATAGCATCCTCATAGAGAAGCTGAAGAAAAAGGGGCAGCATAAGGAGAATGGAAAACTGGCTGAGTGACAAGATCCAGAAGGTGGTGATTAGGGGAACAAAGTCTAGTTGGAGGCCAGTGACTAGCAGTGGACCCCAGGCATCATTACTGGGTCTGGTCCTGTTTAATATATTCATTAATAATCTGGATGATGGGGCAGAGTGTACCCTCAACAAGCTTGTAGACACCCAGAACTGGGAGAAGTAGCTGATATGCCATAGGGTCATGCTGCCATCCAGAGGGAACTTGATAAGCTGCAGAAATGAGTTGACAGGAACCTGAAGTGAAGTTCAACAAGGGGAAGTGGTGCAAAGTCCTGTACCTGGAAAGGAACAACTCCCAGGCAACAATATAGGATAGGGACCACCCAGCTGGAAAGCAGCTTGGCAGAAAAGGCCCTAGGTCTTGGTGGACGCCGGGCTGAATATGAGCCAGCACCGTGCCTTTGCTGCAAAGAAGGCAAACGGTATCCTGGGCTGCATTAGAAGGAGCATTGTCAGCAGGTAGATGGAGGTGATCCTTCCTCTACTCAGCACTGGTGATGCCACACCTGGAGTCCTCTGACTAGTTCTTGGACATACTGAAAGGAGTCCAACAAGGAGCCACAAAGATGATGAAAGGACTGGAACATTTCTCCTATGAGGAAAAGCTGAGAGAGTTGGGACTGTTTAGACTGGAAAGGAGAAGGCTCAGGGGAGATCTCATCAATGTATATAAATACCTGAAGGGAGGGTGCAAAGAAGATGGAGCCAGGCTCTTGTCAGTGGTGCCCAGTGACAGGACCAGAGGCAACTGGCACAAATTGAAACACAGGAGGTTCTTTTTTGATCACAAGGAAAGACTTTTTCTTTTTATTGTGAGGGTGACCAAGCACTGGAACAGGTTGCCCAG
>JAXCLP010000545.1:0-10183 GCA_035584035.1 Lepidocolaptes lacrymiger | reverse complement strand
CCCTTAATATGTGAGCAAGAAACCTATACCTCTAAAACCCCAAAAATCCACAAAAGTCACCCCAAACCTTGAGGCATCAGTCCATTAGCAGACATGACCCCTCAGGCTGAGTGTGAAGGTGCTAATACCTCCCCAGAGGGGAGTTATCCCACTGAGTAATTGGTGTGAAGACAGGAAAACTTCCCTATCTCACAGAGTTCTTAAACACTCAGCTTGTAGCCTGAGGTGTCAGGTGTGCCCTGAGCAGCTGATGCAAATGATCCATTATTAACAGTTCATGAGAAATGACACAGAGGGTGTGGAATACACAGTTTTGGTTACACTCACATAGTGATAAACTGGTCCCGGACACTATAACTAGGACAAACATATTCATAAATGACTTGGATAATAGAATCATAGAATGGCTTGGGTTGAAAGGGACCTTAAAGATCATCAAGTTCCAATCCCCCTGCCACTAGACCAGATTGCTCAGAGCCCCATCCAACCTGGCCTTGAACACTTCCAGGGATGGGGCATCCACAACTTCTGTGGGCATCCTGTTCCAGTGCCTCACCACCCTCACAGTCAAGAATTTGTTCCTAATATCTTATCTAAACCTACTGTCTTTCAGTTTGAAGCCATTCTTCCTTGTCCTGTCACTACATGTTCAAGTAAATTGTCCCTCTCCATCTTTCTTATAGGCTCCCTTCAGGTACTGGAAGGTGCAATTAGGTCACCCCAAAGCCTTCTCTTCTCCAGGCTCAACAATCCCAGTTCTCTCAGTCTTTCCTCGTAGGAAAGGTGCTTCATTCCTCTAATCAACTTTGTGGCTCTTCTCTGGACTCTCTCTAACAGGTCAATGTGCTTCCTGTGCTGGAGACCCCAGAGCTGGATGCAGTACTTCAGGTGGGGTCTAACCAGAGTGGAGTAGAGGGGAAGACTCACCTCCCTCTACCTGCTGCCCATGATGCTTTTGATGCACCCCAGGATATGATTTGCTTTCTGGACTGCAAGAGCACATTGCTAGCTCATGTCCAGCCTCTCATCCACCAGCACTCCCAAGTCCTTCTTGGCAGAGCTGTTATTGATCTGTTCATCCCCCAGCCTGAACTGATATTGAGGGTGGTCCTGATCCAGGTTCAGCACCTTGCACTTGGTCTTTTTAAACCTCATGAGATACCCATGGGCCCACTTCTCAAGCTTGTCCATGTCTCTCTGGATGTATCCTGTCCTTCAGGAGTATCAACTGCACCACTCAACTTCTTGTCACTTGCAAATTTGCTGAGGGTGCACACGATCCCTTGGTCTATGTCATTAATGAAGATATTAAATAACACTGATCCCAATATGGACCCTGAGGGACACCACTTGTCACTGATGTCCATCAGGACTCTGATCCATTGACCACTACCCTCTGGATGTGACTGTCCAATCAATTCCTTATCCACTGAACAGTCCACCCATCGAATTCATCTCTCCAATTTAGAGAGAGGGGTTGTGGGGGACTGTGTCAAAGGCTTTACAGAAGTCCAGGTAGATGACATCTGTAGCCCTTCCCTTGTTCACTGATAGAGTCACTCCATCATAGAAGGCCACTAGGTTGGTCAGGCAGGACTTGCCCTTAGTGAAACCATGCTGGCTGTCTCAAATCACCTCCCTGTCCTCCTCGTGCCTTATGCAGAACTCGACGATATTCTAACTTAAGTTTGCTGATGACACTAAATTGGGAGGAGCTGTTTACTCCCTCAAAGGCAGAAAGACCCTGCAGAGTGATTTTGAAAAATTAGAGGGCTGGGCAATCACCAATTGTATGAAGTTTAATAAAGAAAAGTTCTGAATTCTGCACTTGGGATGGGGCAATCTTGGATGCACGTACAGATTGGAAAATGAGATGCTGGAGATCAGTCCTGCAGAAAGGGACCTGGGAGTCCTGGTCGATGTCAAGTTGAATATGAGTCAGCAGTGACCTGGCAGCCAGGAGGGCCAACTGTATCCTGGGGTGCAACAAGCACAGCATTGCCTGCCAGTCAAGGGAGGTGATTGTCCCACCCTACTCTGCACTGGTGTGGTCTCACCTCAAGTACTGTGTGCAGTTTGGGGCACCACAATATAAGATAAAGCTATTAGAGAGTGTCCAAAGGAAGGCACGAAAATGGTGATGGATCTAGAGAGGAAGCCACATGAGGAACGGCTGAGGTCCCTTAGTTTGTTCAGCCTGGAGGAGACTGAGGGGAGACCTCATTGTGGCCTACAGCTTCCTCACGAGGGGAAGAGCAGGGGCAGGCACCAATCTCTTCTCTCTGGTGACCAGTGATAGGACCCAAGGAAACAGCATGAAGTTGTGTCAGGGGAGGTCTAGGTTAGATATTAGGTAAAGGTTCTTAACCTAGAGGGTGCTTGAACACTGGAACAGACTCCCTGTGGAAATGCTTATGGCACCAGGCCTGCCAGAATTCAAGAAGCATTTGGACAATGCTCTCAGGCACATGGTGTGATTCTTGTGGTTGTCCTATGCAGGGCCAGGAGTTGGACTCAGTGATCCTTGTGAGTCCCTTCCAACTCAGCATATTCTATGATTCCATGATAAAACCAAAAAACAAGAAGATCAAACAGGGAGCACTGAGTTCCCCATAGATGCCCCTATGCCTGAGTGTGGCCATTTGACCCCAGGCCAAATGCCAGGTACTCAGACCCACAGAAAAGGGGGAAGGGAAAAAAAATTACAAAAACTGGAATAGCAAAAATCAAAGAAATATATATGTATTTTACACTTATATACAGTTACAGATATGTATATACATAGAAGAAGCTACTACATGCACACATAGCAAGAACCAATCACAAAAACCACCACTCGGTACGGGTACAACAAACTCCCCACTCCTCTCTCGGGGTGAGAAACCAGAGGGAGGGATGCACCAACACACACACCCACACACCCACACCCACCCACCAAAGAATAAGCAAAATACTTCCCAGAGATAATCACCTTGGCTCCTTGGAGTGTCCCAGCATGCCGCCGGTCCACCCAGACTGAGAAACAGCAACAGCTCACACCTACAGGCCTGCTCTTATCATAGGAGCAGCTAGCAAGGAGCTTGTTCACAGTTTCACTACTGGAAGAGGACTGCCTGCCGCACTTCCCTCCATTTTATATCTCTGCTTACGTAAAGAATAGGATACAATACTTCCTTAGTTATGACCTGCTTGCCAGGAAAAGGTCTAAACCACACCATAACATTCTCCACCCCTTATTCCATACTATTTTTTACATAACATCTGTATCCAGCATTTGCCTATATCCTGTGCTAATATAGCCTTTGTTTTTTGAGACTGTCGTCTTGCCGTTGAGGATCAGCATCAGCTTAATTCGGATCTTTGTTCTTTCTTGGTCACATCTACAGTTATGGTTCTAGAAACAGTCCTAGGGCTGTTTCATCATTGGACACCAGCATTAGCTTACTTCAGGTTGTTCTTGTCTGGTGACTGGTTTGCTGCAAAACACAACTCAGAATATGAAATTAGTTTTTCCCCAAGGTTAAATTTCCTGGAGGCACACACTGGATTTCTCCATTCTTCTTCATTACCCACCAGGTATATCCTGGTCCATGAGCAAAGACAATCACACGAATGGGTTTGCCTTGGCCTGAGGCAGGGTTAACCCAAACAGCTTAACCTAGCATACCTCTCAAGTGGATCGCTGGAACTTTGTCTCCATCAGCAGTGTGGAGGGATTCTGCTTGGGCAGGGCCAGCTCGATTGACAGAGCCTCTAGTGTTGACTAGACATGTGGCCTTTGCTAAGTGTTGATCCCAGTTCTTCAAAGTTCCCCCACCTAATGCCTTCAGAGTGGTTTTGAGCAGTCCATTACACCATACAACCTTCCCAGCAGCTGGTGCATGATATGGAATGTGATATACCCACTCAATACCATGCTCCTGTGCCCAAGTAGCAACTAGATTGTTCTTGAAATGAGTCCCATTGTCCGACTCAATTCGCTCTGGAGTGCCGTGTTGCTGCAGGACTTGTTTTTCGAGACCCAGAATAGTATTCCGGGCAGTTGCATGAGGTACCAAATAAGTCTCTAACCATCCAGTGGTTGCTTCCACCATGGTAAGCACATAGCATTTATCTTGGTGGGTCTGGGGGAATGTGATGTAATCGACCTGCCATGCTTCCCCATATTTATACTTGTCCCAATGTCCACCATACCACAGGGGCTTCACTCTCATTGGTTGTTTAATGGCAGCACAGGTTTCACAATCATGAATAACCTGAGATATAGTGTCCATGGTTAAATCCACCCCGTGGTCTTGTACCCATCTATATGTGGCATCTAGGCCTTGATGGCCTGAAGCATCATGGGCCCATTGAGCTAAGAACAATTCTCCCTTATGCTGTCAGTCTAGGTCTACTTGTGACACCTTGACTTGTGCAGCTCAGTCCGCTTGTCTGTTGTTGTGATATACCTCATTAGCTTGACCCTTGGGTATATGGGCATCTACATGGTGGTCTCACATTCAGCTTCTCAACCCGAGCAGCAATGTCCTGCCACAAATCAGCAGCCCAGATGGGTTTTCCTCTACACTTCCAATTCATCTTCTTCCATCGATCCAGCCATCCCCACAGGGTTTTGGCTATCATCCAAGAATCAGTGTAGAGGTAAAGCCTTGGCCATCCATCTTGTTCAGCAATGTCCAAGGCCAATTGAAGAGCTTTGAGTTCTGTGAATTGACTCAACTCTCCTTCTCCTTCAGTAGCTTCTGCTACTTGTTGGGTGGGACTCCAGACATCTGCTTTCCATTTTCGGTTCTTCCCTACAATATGGCAAGAACCATCAGTTAACAGGGCATAAGCGTGTTTCTTTTTCAGGTAACTCAGCTCGATTCAGCGGTTCTCCTTCATCCACATCTGTCAGAGTACCGTTCTCACCTTGAGGCCAATTTTTTATGATCTCTAGAATTCCAGGGCAATTTGAGTTTCTGATTCGGACTCTCTGTGTAATCAAAGAAACCCACTTCCTCCATGTAGTGTCTGTGGCATGATGCATAGAGGGCACCTTTCCCTTGAACATCCAGCTCAGGACTGGTAGTCAGGGTGCTAGGAGAAACTGTGCTTCTGTGTGAATCACCTCTGAGACTGCTTGTATTCCTTCATATGCTGCTAGGATTTCTTTCTCCATAGGGGTGTATTTGGCTTCAGATCCTCTGTAGCTTAGACTCCAGAAGCCAAGTGGTCGGTCTCGGGTCTCACCAGGCACTTTTTGCCAGAGGGTCCAAGAGGGACCATTATCTCCTGCTGCAGAATAAAGCATATCCTTCACTTTTGAATCTCTCCTGACTGGTCCGAGGGCCACTGCATGTGCAATCTTCTGCTTAATCTGCTTGAAGGCTTGCTGCTGTTCAGGACCCTATTGGAAATGGTTCTTCTTACTGGTCACAAAGTAAAGAGGGCTCACAGTTTGACTGTATTCAGGGATATGCATCCTCCAGAAACCTATGCCCCCCAAAAAGCTTGTGTTTCTTTCTTGTTAGTTGGTGGAGCCATTGCTACAATCTTGTTGATGATTTCTGTTGGAATCTGATGATGTCCATCTTGCCATTTCACCACCAGGATCTGCATCTGTTTGGCAGGTCCCTTGTCTTTACTCTTTTTGATGGCAAAACCTGCCCTGAGGAGAATCTGGATGATTTTCTTTCCTTTTTCAAAAACTTCTGCTGCTGTGTCCCCCCACACAATGATGTCATCAATATATTGTATGTGTTCTGGAGTCTCACCCTTCTCTAGTGTAGCCTGGATCAGCCCATGAGAGATGGTGGGACTGTGTTTTCACTCCTGGGGCAATCGGTTCCAGGTGTACTGCATGCCCCTCCCAGGTGGAGGTGAACTGCAGCCTGCACTCTACTGCTAGGGGGATGGAGAAGAATGCATTAGCAATGTCAATGGTGGCATACCACTTTGCTGCGTTGGACTTCAGTTCATACTTTCTGGCACAGTGGCACTCAACGGCGGGGTAACTTCATTCAAGCCACAATAGTCCACAGTCAATCTCCATTCTCCATCTGATTTACATACAGGCCAGATGGGGCTGTTGAAGGGTGAGTGGGTCTTGCTGTTCATCCCTTGGCTCTCCAGCTCTTGGATCATCTTATGGATGGGGATCACAGCATGACGGTTTGTCCAGTATTGTCATCTATGCAGTGTTGTAGTGGCTGTTGGCACTTGCTGATCTTTGACTCACAATAATCCCACAATGGATGGATCTTCCAAGAGGCCAGGCAGTGTAGATAATTGTTTGGATTTCTCTGCAGTCACTGTGGCTACACCAAAAGCCCATCGATACCCCTTTGGGTCTTTAAAGTATCCTCTCCTGAGATAATCAATGCCAAGGATTCAAGGGGCATCTTGGTTTGTCACAATGGGATATTTTTCCCATTTGTCTCCTGTCAAACTCACTTCAACCTCTAGCACTGATAATTCTTGACATCCTCCTGTCACTCCAGAGATCCAGATGGGCTCTGCACTTTTATGCCTTGATGGCATCAAGGTACACTGTGCACTACTGTCTACTAAAGCTCTCTATCTTTGTCGATCTGATGTGCCAGGCCATCAAATCTACACAGTCCAATAAACTCTATTGTCCTTTTCGTCCCTCTCCTTCTCCTGGAAGAAGGCAGGGCCCCTCTATTGATTCTGGTCAGAACATTCACCATTGGACCTGTGCCTTTCCTCATCAGAGGTCTCCCCATCATTACAGAAATGAACCTCAGTCTTCTTGCATCTCGGAGATCGTGATTTTCTTCTTGGGGCATCTGCATCAACTACATGGGCAACCTTCTTATTAACTTTCTTCCATCTTAATTCTCTCACTCAGGTTTCAAGCTTAGAAGTAGGTTCACCATCCCACTTCCTTGTGTTTTCTCCTTGGTCCCACAGATAAAATCATAGTTCACCACATGATTTAGGCCTGGGGCTTTGTGTCATTCTATGTGTGAAAGAAGGAGATCTAGTTCGAGACTGGGGCCAAGATCGAGATCATGATTGAGACCGGGGCCAAGATCGAGACCGTTTTTCTGATCTATCTCTGTAATCTCTATGATCTCTGTAGTCCTTATGGTCTCTGTCTCTGTAGTCTCCATAGTGGTCCTCATATTCGGAGTACTGGTAAGGCCTCTCTCTGACAGGGGTTGGCTGGTAACAGGGATCAAAGCTGTTGGCTCCTGGGGGTGAGGCAGCTTCTACACCTTCTTCCAGACTCCGTAACCAAATATACATCATGCCCACAGTCACCAGATCCATGTTTGGATGTAGTGTTGCTGCCATGGTATAGACATATGATGCAGGATGTGGTGGTTTAGTTTTCTTGGTTTTGGTCTAGGTCTTTCCCAGTAACAGGGTCATAACTACGGAAGTATTCCACACCATTCCTGTACGTAATCAGGTGAATATAAGAGGAGGAGAGGAGGTTCCTCGCTCTCTTCCTTTCGGGTGCTTAGAAGACAGCAGGTCCCAGTGTGTTGACCTCTCTCTTATCTATGTGAGCTGAGGCCTATCTGAGAACTGTTGTCCGAAGCCGCGCGGAGGTGATGGAACTGCTTCTCTTGAGGGGAGTTAGTGAGAATTTATTGTGTTAGTCACTTTATTGAGCTATTCCCTGAGTTTGAGTGTATATATCTGTTTTATTTTGGTTTTACCTGATTTTTTGTCCCTTTTCCCTTTCCCTTTTCCCCCTTTTCCCTTTTGGGGTTGTTTGGGATTCTTGTTCTGTACATTCATAGTGTTTAATTGTATATAATAGTAATATATGTGAATATATATATATATTTTACTACAATTTTCTTTTGGTACTTTTTTTTCCTCTCTTGGGAGAGGGGGAATCTGTGTGGCCAATGACTGTGTTTGGCAGCGATTCTGCCAAAACCCCCAAACCTCCACACACCTTTTGGTGGAGAATGCGGGCAATGTGTTTTGGTTAACCTGGTATATTTTGGAACATTTTCTGGGAAGACAGTCAGGTTCATACAAGCATAATCTATTGTTTTGGTCAGAAGTAGTTTGTTTGGTAAATATCGGCCATTGTTTAAGAACACTACCAGGAGAACTGTCATAACTGAGTTGGTTTATATAAACACCTGTTTTGTTTAGGAACAACGAGAAGAAAATATAAAGAATGTCCATTTTACTAATTTTGTTCTTAATTCGAACCATTTTTGCGCATGGAGTGGGACATTCTTCAATTCCTGTTGAGGTATCCTAGGAGCAAAGACAGACTGCGGATGACCACTTCTCTTGGGGCAAATATCTTCCTCCATTTAATGCTAGCATCACTGGTCTGGTAACAAAAATCTTTGGGGTTAAACATGGCATAAATTCTTTCTTAGATTATTTGGTAACACTCTTATGTGTGATTAGCATTGGGAAGGTGGTGTTGTATTGCTTTCCTTATTTTAGGAAAGGTCAAACCTCGAAAGGATTTGCTGGAGTTTTGGAAAGGACTTTGGAAAAGCCAGTCTCTGGGTGGTAAGGAATATGGGAACAATTTGGTAAGTTAGTAGGGTGTGTAGCACCTCCCATTTATTGGGATTTTACACCAGAACAAGTGCTTGATCCTGATAAGATGGCCCATTATCTGTTAGAAGGGTGTTTTCAGGAGGAGGATCCAAATATGCGATTCTTTGCTTTGTACTGGGGCCTGGCTAGTGCTTATCGAGCTGCAATTGACCATTTCCGAAAGGATATGGTTGAGTCATGAACCCAAACTGAAATGGAAAACACTCTAGTTGAATCAGGTACCCAGACTGAAACTACGGGTTCTATAGAAATGGCGACCCAAACTACACCACCGGTGGTTCAAACTATGTCAGTTGCAACCCAAACTATACCACCAGAGACTCAACCTACTCCACCAGTAACTCAAACTGTGTCAATTGCAACCCAGGCTATGGCACTGGAAGCTCAGCCTACTCCACCAGTGGCTCAGACTGTGTCACCAGCAGCTCAAATTAGACCATCAGAAATTCAACCTGCTCCACCAGTAATTCAAACTGTGTCATCAGCAATGCAAACTGTGCCACCAGAAACCCAATTTGTGATACCTAAAGTTGAGGTTATGACTGAGATAGAGACCCATACTATAAACCCTAACATCAGCATTGCCCCTGTAACTAAAAAGAAGAGATGGATAAGGGAGCCTGCAGAATACACAGGTCCAGTTCCGAGATTACAACATATGGAAGGAGAGGAAGAAGAAGGAGCCTATGGACCTATTTCATCCGAAGATGTAAGAGTAGATGAAAGGATGGCAGCAAAAGATGAAGAAGCAGCTGCAAAATTCAGAGTGTGCCCGAAAGAATTAAGGGCATGCCCAAAGGAGGAAGGAGCAAAAGCACCAATGGCCAGTAAACCACCGAGGAGAACAGCAACACCTGAATATTCTCCTCTTGACTGTACATCAGAGGAGCTGGAAGAAAACCTGAGATCTAGAACTGCTTCAACACCGCAAGCAGAATCCTATACACTACCTCCACCACGTGGGCTTAAAGAGTGGTGTCGAAGCCCATCCACGCAGCGCTCTCAGCCTCTGCCTCCACGTGGGAGGAGCAGAGAGAGACCAGTTCCATGAAGAGAAGATCCAAGAAGAGATCTGAGAGACCCCTATGCTGGAGTGGAGGTTTTGCGAGAAAGTGAGGTATTGCGAACAATGAAACCAGCAGAACTTCGGGAGCTACGAAAGGATTTCAGCTGTCGGCCTGGTGAACGAATTCTCACCTGGCTGGTATGATGCTGGGACAATGGGGCCAAAAGTCACAGGTTAGAAGGTCATGAAGCAAGGCAACTAGGATCCCTTGCCCAAGACAATGAAATTGAGCTAGAAATTGCAAAAGAGACATATACTCGCAGTCTCTGGTTCTGGATCCTCCATGGGGTGAGGGAGAGACCAGATCTAAAGGACAAGCCCCTAGAAGATCCAAACTGGGAATTGTATACAGATGGAAGCAGTTTGATTTGAGATGGTAGGCGAATGACAGGGTATGCAGTGACTACTGTAGACAAGGTAATTGAAGCAAAAGCCCTACCATCAGATGTATCATCACAGAAAGCTGAACTGATTGCACTCACGAGAACTCTGGAACTGAGTGAAGGACTAAAGGTGAACATCTGGACTGATTCTAAGTATGCATTCAGTGTGGTACATGCCCAT
>JAXCLP010000543.1:0-10186 GCA_035584035.1 Lepidocolaptes lacrymiger | reverse complement strand
GGGGTTGAGGGGAGATTGAGTGCCATTAAAAGGGGGTCACAGAGGCAGGAGCTCCATTAAAAGGGTCTGGGGGGTAGGAGATCCAATAAATGGGGCTGGGGGTTCCATTAAAAGGCTCTGGGGTGGGCAGGAGCACCAACAAATGGATCAGGGGGGGCAAAGGCTGCAGTAAAAGGGGGTTGGGGGTCCCACTAAATGGGTCTGGGGGGGGGCAAGGGCTCCCCTAAAAGGGGCTGAGGGGAGAGGGACTCCAATAAAAGGGGCTGGGGGGAGTCAGGATTCCATTGAAAGGGTCTGGGGGGGGGCAGGGGCTCCAATTAAAGGGTCTGGGGGTTCCATTAAAAGGGGCTGGAGGGAGAGAGCGTTCCATTAAAAGGGGGCAACAGGGGCAGAAGCTCCATTTAAAGGGGCTGAGGGGAAGCCAGAATTCCACTGAAAGGGTCTTGGGGGGGCAGGACGGCTCCAATAAGTGGGATTGGGGTTCCATTAAAAGAGGCTGGGGCAGCAGGGGATCCATCAAAGGGGTGAGGGGAGAGAGGGCTCCAATAAAGGGTCTGGGCTGGCAGGGCCTCTTTAAAAGCGGGGAGCAGGGGCTACACTAGAAGCGGGGGGTCTCTGCCCCCGGGGTGGGGGCTCAGGCCGGGGGTCCCTGCCCAGGGCCCGCCTTTACCTCCTTCCCCGCGGGCTGCGGGCCCGGCGCCGCTTCCTCACCCCGCGGGGCCGGTTACACAACACCGGCCGAGGGAGGAGGGGCCGAGACGGGCGGGGTGCGCAAGGGCCGCTCCCGCCGGGGCCCTGCCCGCTGCCCCGGGAGGTTGGACGCGGTTCGGGGCCGGGGGTCCCGCAGGTGCGCGGAGCTCCCGGGGGGTCCCGAGGGGTCCCGGAGAGGGTCCTGACCCCGCGCCCGCCTCCCCCTCACAGCCGCAGGCCACGCCCCCCCGCGCGGTTTTGATCGAGGGGCGGGGCTTCCGTTCCCGCCCGCGGCGCTCACCCAATAGTAGTGCCCGCATTCAAAGAGGCACCGCCCATGGGGCGTGGCTGGGCTGCGGCATTACCCAATCAGCACCCGCGGAGCGAGCAGGGGGGCGGGGCTTCCCACGAGGCGTCCCGCCGTTGCCAGGCAACGGGGGAAGTCCCGCCCCCCTGGCGCGCGCCGCCTCACGGGTTGGGGGGGCGGGAAAGCGGGCTGAGTTAATGAGCGTGAGGGGTAATTAATGAGCGTGAGGGGTAATTAATGAGCGTGAGGGGTAATTAGTGAGCCTGAGGGGTAATTAATGAGCGTGAGGGGTAATTAGGGTGGAGGTTGTTCCTGACGGGATTCCGTGGAGGCTCTTGGAGTGGTGAGTCTGTGGGAGGCCGTTCCCATCCGCGGGGGGAGGGTGGGGTGGGAGGGGGTTGCCCGTGTGAGGGGGTAATTAGGCTGAGGGGGTAATTAGCCTGAGGGAGGGGGTGAAACGCGTCCTCGATGGGGAGGCTGAGGGGGATTTTGGGGGTCTGTGGGGTGCTGTTGGAGCCTGAGGGCACGGTAATACCTGGAGAGGGGTAATTAGGCTGAGGGGTGTAATTAGGTTCAGGGCCCTGTGTGGAGGGGGAAGTGTAAGCTCAGTGGGGATGGGCGGGCTGAGGGGGATTTGGGGGCCCGTGTGGTGTTTTGGGGGGCCTGAGGGGGACAGAAGTACCTGGAGGGGGGTAATTAGGCTGAGGGGGTTTAATTAGGCTGAAGGAGGGGGATGGTCGGGCTGGGGGTGCGGTGAGGCTGAGGGGGATTTGGGGGGCCCTGGGGGGATCTGTGTGGTTTTAGGGGGTCGCCAATACCTGGAGAGGGAGGGTCCCCCCCTGGCTGGGGGTGCTGCAGCAAAGAGGCACCAGGGCTGGAGATGTCCCTTCCGAGGAGCCACCGGGACTGGGGACCTGCATTAGGAAGGACCTCAGTCAGTCCAGGGAGCTGCTGCTGCTTTTTATCCTGGAATTCTGAACCTCCTCCAGATTTAACCCTAATTTAACCCACAGTGCTGGTTTCCTTTGGGGCTCAAACTAAACTAAAAATCTATCCAAGAAATCATGTCATAAACTGATGAGTGTGGAGACAAGCCAGACAGAAGGAAGTGTTCCTATAATTAAGAAATGCTGGGAATTTATCTGGCAATAATTACCAAACAGGTGCATAATTGCTTAGTGATTTATCAGGGAAAGTGGAAAGGGAAATTGAGAGGATATGCCCCTAGAACCAAAAATTTGTTTCCTCAGTTTTTAATGTAGTTGGGGGTTCTGTAACAAGGCTTTGGGATAGAAGCAACTTCGAGCCTTGCAATCCATTTATTTCCTTTGCACCGTTTCTGTGTCTGGAGCGCAGGGGAAGTGCTGGGTGCAGTTGAAGTGCCGAGCATGCAGAGAGCCACGCGGCTGCAGCGGGAGCTGGCACTGCTGGCCACGGAGCCACCGCCGGGCATCACCTGCTGGCAGGACGGGCAGCGGCTCCAGGAGCTGCGGGCACGTACGTACCGGGGGTCCCTGTCGTATACCCCGACCTGGGGGTCCCTGTCCTACCCCCGGCCTGGGGGTCCCTGCTGTCTCCTAGGGTCTCCATGCCCTGCCCCAAGGAGGGGGTCCCAGCCATGGGGGGGTTGTCCCTGTCCTACCCCCGAGGGGGTGAGGGGTTGTCCCCCTCCTTCCCCCCGACGGGAGGGGGTCCCTGCCGTCTCCAGGGGTCTTCCTGCCCTCCCCCGGGGGTTGTCCCTGCTGTTCCCCAGGGAGGTCCCTGTCCTACCCCGCGGGGTCCCTGAGGCACACCCAGGGTACAGTTTGTGCCAGGTCTGTGCTCGCTGGGTGGTTTGTACCCTGGAGGTTGTGTGGGATTTTAGGAGGATCCTCGAGGTGGTTTTGTTATTGGGGGCCTTTTTAAAATATAACTTGGTGGGTCTGCACGTGGTTTTGATTGGTGTGGGTGGAACTGGTCTCAGACAAAATGATGGGGTTTTATTCCTGGATTCTTCCCTGTGAGGGTGGGGAGGGGTTGGGATGGATTTCCCAGAGGATTTCCCATCCCTGGAAGTGTCCAAGGCCAGGCTGGATAACTTGGAGCAACCTGGGCTATGGAAGGTGTCCCTGCCCATGGCAGGGGGTGGGATGGGATGAATTTTAAGGTTCTTCCCCACCTTCAACATTCTCTGGTTCTGTGGTCTGAGCAGTTCTGTAACTGTGGGAAATACTTGAAGGCTGCTGGACAAAATCCAGATGATTTTGAATGAAATGTCTCTGTTTCCATCTTGCTCCTAAAGAAATTCTAGGAGGTGCAGACACACCTTATGAGAAGGGAATATTCGACCTGGAAATAATTGTTCCTGAAAGGTAAGTGGGCAACAACATCTAGTTTGGATTAATTAGGAAGAAATTCTTCCCTGAGAGGGTGGGGAGGGGCTGGAATTCCCAGAGAAGCTGTGGCTGCCCCATCCCTGGAAGTGTCCAAGGCCGGGCTGGAGCAGCCTGGGATAGTGGGAGCTGTCCCTGCCCGTGGCAGGGGTGGGATGAGATGGGATTTAAGGTCCCTCCAACCCAAACCTGGTGCAGTGCTGCTCCCAGATATCAGCCACTGGTGTAAGGTATTTGCTGCAAGTGCCACCTCTTGGCTCTTTCCTTTATCCTCCCAACAAGGAATGGGGTAGAGCCCCTTTTTTAAGGAATGGAATCATTTTTCCAGTGGCTGATACCCTTATTTCACACTGCCCATCCAAGAGGTGTGATTAACAACCTAAAAGTGCAGTAACACTTCTGCCTCATCATATTATCTCAAAGCTTTGTGGGAAGAGGTTGTGGAAGGTTATCCAGGGAAGTGCTGGAAGCAGCAAAGACAGAGCACTCCAAAGGCCTGTGGGGAAGGGTCTTAAATAAACCAGGAGCAGGGAATGATGGCATTGCTTGGGGGGTGAAACTTCACTTCTGTCCCTCCAGGTACCCCTTTGAGCCCCCCAAGATTCGCTTCCTGACCCCCATTTACCATCCCAACATCGACTCTGCTGGAAGGATTTGCCTGGATGTTCTCAAGTTACCCCCCAAGGTGAGGCAGCGCCTGGGAGGGACAATGAGCTCCTTGGAGGAGCCTGATTGAATGTCTCTCTGCTCCTGACTTATTTAAACAGAGCAGGGAGGGCAGATTTGGAGCTGCATCTCCTTTCCTCAGAGCCAGTTTGTTGTTCCAGAGAAGCTCCCAAGGTTTTAGGGGCAGAAGGAATTAGGTGTGCAGGATACAGCCCACAAGGAGCATCAGGGCCATGAGCTGGAATTGCACAGGACAATCCCAACAATCCCACCCTGTGCCTGGGAATGCTGTTCAGACATTCCTCTGGCAGCCTTAGGGCTGTTGGACACCAGGTCAGGAATTGGTGGGTCAGAACCACCTTGTGGGGAAGGGGTGGAGAGGGAAGGGATGGGTTGAACCTCACAGAGGTGGGGTGGCCTCATGGGACCCACATGGGGCAGACCTAGAGTGGCTGCCAGTCACAAACTGGGAAAACTGGAAAAAACTGGAACACCCCCAGCTCCTGGATCCCATAACCCAGCTCGGGTGGGCAGCACAGGGAGGGCACTGCCCCCCAGCCTGGCCTGGAGCCCCAGAGTGCCCAGTGGGGCCGGGTTTGGCCGTGGGGCCCAGAGCAGCCCCACCCAAAGGTGTGTGTGCCACGTGTGGCAGCCCTGCCATGGGGGGGGTGGGAGCTGCTCTGCCCCAGCTGCACGGGCAGCTCCAGGATCTGCCTCTCCCTCTGGCCCCTTCCTGCCCCCTCTGCTGCTCCTCCTTGCTCCTCTGGGTGCCCTGGAGCTGCACAGGGGGCATCTTGGCTGGAATGTTGGGCAGGGCTTGGATCTTGACTCCAGTGCTGTGGGTTGGCATGTGCTGGTGGCACATTTGGGCTTATGTGGTGCCCTTTGCCAAGTCCCCTTATTTCCCTCCCTAAATTAACTTGGGAACAGCCTGTGGCTTATTCTTTTGACACCAACTGAGGTATTAAAGAACCCTAAATATAAATATTAAAGTAAAACTCCTGGCTGAGCCCTGAGCAGCTGCAGGGCTGGAGGGTTACAACCACTGCCCTGGCTGGCAGTCAGGCTTCCCTGGAGCCTGGTGTGGGGTTGGCTGTAGTGTTTTCCACATGGGATGAGGTGCTGGTTCCTTTGTCTGACCTGCTGCTCCCACCCCTTTTCCTTGCAGGGTGCCTGGAGGCCCTCCCTGAACATCTCCACCCTGCTGAGCTCCATCCAGCTGCTCATGGCAGAGCCCAACCCTGACGACCCTCTCATGGCTGACATCGTATGTGGGCACGGGCAGGGCTGGCTTTGGGCTCTGGGCTGAGCTTTCCCTCCCTCTGGGTCAACTCCCTGGCCTGGATCAGGCTGGGGCAGCCCTGGGGCCAGAGGAGATGGCCAAAGTCTTGTGTTCAGTGCAAAGTGGCAGCTCCAGTTCTTGGGACAGACCAAAGGAATTGTGTGCTTTGTGCTCATCAGGGGTTTGGTCTGGCTTAGGAGTGCTAAAGCCAGGCCTTGGAGCAGCTTGTCAGTGAGGTGTGCTCAGCCTAACCTGTGTCCTGTGTCTTGCTCTCCCCTCAGTCCTCAGAGTACAAGTACAACAAGCAGCTGTTCCTGCTCCGTGCCAGGGAGTGGACAGAGAAGCACGCTGGGCAGCACAGGGTGAGGCCAGGCCTGCTGTCCCTCGGGCCCTTCCTCAGCTCATTGTCTGTCCCTCTGTCCTGGCCTCCCTTCTGCTCTCCGTTTATTTTCATTTTATTAAGCTCATTGCATTCTCTGCTTCCAATTAAGCATGCCCCTTCACTAATGAAGAGGGATGGGGATAGGGGGAGAAACCTTTGCTGGGCATTCTGTGCTTCCTCAGCTGTGTGTGCTGCAGCTGCCCATCCACTCCCTGGCTGCTCTGCTGTTCCCTTGGGAATGCAGCCTTCCTCCCACCTTCCTCCCACCTTCCTCCCACCTTCCTCCCACCTTCCTCCCACCTCCCTCTCTCTGCCCTGCCTCCTTTCCTCTCCCTCACTTCAAAACATAAACCACGCCCAAGCAGGTCAAAACCTTCCAAAAAATCAGTTCTCTCTGGGCCTTCTCCCTTCCCTGGGCACTTTCCCTCCCTGTACCCCATTTGGGTAACACCCTTTCTGGGAGGGGGATGTGGAAATTGTGGGAATCACTGGGAATCACTCCCTGTTCCAGCTCTGAGCCCATTCCCAGGGTCACTGTGGTTGTTGGGAAGGGCTGGGATGAAGAGATCCCTGGAGCAACACACCAAGTTCATGGCTTATCCACCTGTGGCTCAGTCATTGTCCTGCTCTCCTGCCATCCCCTTCCTAAAAATCCCAGGGTGGCTGTGGTGGAGCACAGGGCATTCCAAGGGCTGTAAAATCCACTTATTGACAGCTCTTGCTTTTATTTCTTGGGGCACCACAGGCTTCCAAGCCTTTGGAAGAGAAAACCAACCAGAGTGAAACAAGCACCAGCAGTGAGTCGACTGTGCAGAAGAGGAAAGGGAGCAATATCAGCAGGAAGGAGAAGAAATCCTGCCCAGATTTCTGAGGGAGTTTTGTTCCCTGGGGGCCTCCAGTGGCCCCTCCCCTCCCACAGGTACCACTTGGTGATCTGCAGCAGCTTTGGGTTTCTGTGCCCTTGTTTGGTTTGGGTTTTTTGTGTGGAAAGTTCGTTATATTAATAAAATATGAAGCTTTAATTTAAATTTTCCATTTTGTTGAGTTTCTGGAATATCCCAGGGAAAAGGAAAACTGGAAGCAGTGCTTCAATCCCACATTCCAGCTTTCAGAGAAGTGGGAACAGCACCAGGTGGTTGGGTTTGTGTTTTCAGAGCCAGCTGAGCATCACATGGATCAGAACCAGCTGTGGGAACCCTTCCCTGGGAAAGGCTTAGTTTTCCATGTAAGTTTAATGATTTAAGTCTTACAGTCCCAGCTCTGTGGAGCAGTCCATGAGGTTCCAGTGGGAGCATTTAGGAGGGTGGCTCAGGAGGTGGCCAGGGATGAGCAGTGGCCCAGAGGGGTGAGGAAAAGCCCAAAGGATTCTGGAAGTCTGGGAGTGGATGGATGTGGAGGGAGCAGGATGTCAGGGACATTGGGCAGGGTGAGGAGCCTGAGGATTGAGGGGAGGAAAATCCAAGGGATTCCTGGAGCTCTGGGAGTGGATGGATGTGGAGGAGCAGCACGAGGAGCCTGAGGGGATCAGGACAAGGGGTGGATCCAGAGGGAAGGGCTGAGCACAGACCCCAGCAGGGGCAGATGGGATGCTCAGCCTCTTCCCTGGGAATTCCCTGCAGGGAATTGAACCATGTCCTGCCCCTGCTCCCAGAAAGGGAGCCAGGCCCGTGTCTGGAGCAGGGACAGGGCTGGGAGGGCTCAGGGCTGCAGGAAAGCCTGTCCTTGGCTGCTCCCAGAGCTCCAGCAGGGTTTGTGCTGCTCAGTCGAAGTTGTAGTAGAGGCAGAAAGCAAAGAACATGGCAAAGATCTGGAACGAGGGAGGGGGCAGAGGGTCAGCCCGGGGCTGGAGGGGCCTGTCCTGGGCTGCCCAACCCTGGGGTGGGGGCTGTGCCAGCTCTGGGGGGGCTGTGCCAGCTCTGGGGGGACTGTGCCAGCCGCGCTGGGGCTGGGGGGGGGCTGCAGGACCCCCAACTCTGTGGTTGGGGGGAGTAAAACCTTCACCTGTACCATCTACAGCCCCCCCAACTCCAGACTGAGGGGGCAGAAAATAACCCCTCCCTGACCCTTCCCCTGCCCCTCTGCAGCCCCCCAACTCCAGGTGGGGATAAAATAACCCCTCTCTGCCCTTCCCTGCCCCACCCTCAGCAGGTACCTGGCTCTGTACCCCGAGACAGCCCCTCTGTCCCCCACCTGGGTGTGGTGGGGAGAGCTGAGGGCTTGGCACAGCCCCCCTTTGTCCCCTGAGCCCCCCCCGGCCACAGAGACCCTCCCCAGGCCCCCCCTGCCCAGCCGGGTACCTCGATGCCCAGCACGACCAGGCTGCAGGTGCCAGGCAGGGAGATGTACTGCTGCAGGGCCCTGCCGAAGGTGGAGAAGCAGCCCTGGGAGCGGGGAGAGGCTGGAGGGGCTCCCCACGGCCCGGGGGTCCCGGGGGGGCGCGGGGAGGGGGTGCCCTACCTGCTCGTGGATGTAGCCGGGGGTCCTGTCCCGGCACTGCTCCCAGCCCCGCAGCTGCCCCGCCTGCAGGAGCCCCTCCCGGGCACAGCACGCCCTTGGCCACGGCTGCCCCTCCTGCAGCTCCTGGAACAGGGAGCCGTTCCCAAAATCCTCGGGGCCCAGCACGCCACAGCACGAGAACTGCAAGGGTTAGGGTTAGGGACGTGCCACCCAGCAGGGGACAAAGCGGGCAGGGGGCCAAGGGAAGGGGGATGTCCCCCCCACCCGCGGGGCACGGGTGTCTTTGGAGTGGTCCTGGGTGGGGTTTGGGGGTGTTTCACACCCCTCCCAGCCCAGCAGGAGCGTCCTGGTGGCTCATTGGGGCCAGGAGGGTGTCCCAGTGGTGGGAAAGGAGCCCCCCACTCACTGGGGCCAGGAGGGTGTCCCAGTGGTGGGAAAGGAGCCCCCCACTCACTGGGGCCAGGAGGGTGTTCCAGAGAGAGGAGCCTCTTGTCTACTCACTGTGACTGTGAGAGTGTCCCAGAGATGGACAAGGAGCCTCCTGGGTACTCACCATGACCATGAGGATGTTCCAGGGGGAGCAGAAGGAACTTCTTGGCTACTCACTGTGACTGGGGTGTTCCAGTGGTGGACAAGGAGCCTCTTTGGCTACTCACCGTGGCCATGAGGGTGTCCCAGAGATGGACAGGGAGCCCCAGTTACTCAGCATGACCATGAGGGTGTCCCAGAGATGGACAGGGACCCCCCAGTCACTCACCATGACCATGAGGGTGTCCCAGACATGGACAGGGACCCCCAGTTACTCAGCATGACCATGAGGGTGTCCCAGAGATGCCCCAGGCACTCACCGTGACCATGAGGGTGTCCCAGAGATGGGCAGGGCCCCCCTGTCACTCACCGTGACCATGAGGGTGTTCCAGGCAGTGCTGAACACTTCAGCCCCCTCGTCCCCACGGTAGTTCCTCCTCAGCTCGGACAGGAAGCGCTCGGGCTGCACCTGTGGGGGGTGCCAGGGATGGGGCTGTTCCCCACCCACCCAGGGGACCCCCCGACCCGGCTCTGGGGAGGAAGGGGAGGGGAAGGACGGCCCCACAGCAGTCCCTGTCCCCTGGGGGACTGGGAGGCAGAGGGGGTGGTGACAATGGGGACAGTGCCAGGGCAAGGGGACAGCACCTGTTTCCAGTGCACCCAGAAGAGAATGGCCCCAACGAGCTGCATGAGGAAGATGATGCTGACGAGGATGAAGAACTGGAAGGCGGTGGGTGGAGGAGTCAGAGACCAGCCCAGCACCCAGGCCAGGTCACCGCGGGTGTCCCTGCCCTGCCCTGTGCCCTGCCCTGTGCCCCCGAGCCCAGGGGGACACCAGTGCCACCTCTGGCCCCTGAGGCTGCGGGGGTGGGGGGTACAACGAGCATGGGCTGCCAGCACTGGGGTGCTGGGGGAACTGGGTGCTGGGGGAACTGGGTGCTGGTGCTTGGAAAGGGAATCCTGCCCCTCACCATCTCTGGGAATAGCTTGGAAACGCCACGGGGGACAAGCCAGTGGCTTCAGAGGGAGGTGGCACCTCGGGGTGGCTTTATCAGTCCTTTGGGCTCCGAATCGAGACTCCCAGGGTGGGGAGTGGGTTGTGGGATGTGGTGAGGATGAGGAACACCAGCTTATGGTTCCTCCAGGGACACCCGTGTCCCCAACGCCCCCATCCCCTCTCCTGCACCCCCAACACCCCCATCCCATCTCCTGCATCCCCAGCACCCCCATCCCATCCCCAACAGCCCCTCTCCTGCACCCCCAACACCCCCATCCCACCCCCAACACCCCCATCCCACCCCCAACACCCCCAGCCCATCTCCTGCACCCCCAGCACCCCCATCCCATCCCCAACACCCCCATCCCATCTCCAACACCCCCATCCCCTCTCCTGCACCCCCAGCACCCCCATCCCCTCTCCTGCACCAACACCTCCATCCCTTTTTTCCTCCATCCCCAACACCTCCATCCCGTGTTCTGCATCCCTGAAGCTCCCGCACCCC
>JAXCLP010000542.1:0-10193 GCA_035584035.1 Lepidocolaptes lacrymiger | reverse complement strand
GTTGGACGGGGCTTGGAGCCCCCTGGGCTGGTGGGAGGTGTCCCTGCCCATGGCAGGGGTGGCACTGGGTGGGCTTTGAGGTCCCTTCCAAGCCAAATCAAACAGAGAATCAATTTAAAAACACAAGTCTTTGATAGTTCCTGCACCAGTACCCTGTGGTTTGGTGTGAGTCCCTCTGGAACGGCACTGAAAACAAAAAAACAAAGCAAAAGCAAAGAAAGCCAAGCCAGAAATCAGATTCTAAAGCTTTTGTGACACTTTAATCCCCTGCCAGTCTTTGCTTTGACAAGATATCTCGCTGCAAACATCCTATTAGATCATCTAATGAGCTGGGGGCTATGACAGCTCTGCCTGTGATTCTGAACACACCATAATTCACCAGAACACAAAACAAAGCACACCCTGCCAGAGATGTATCTGCTGCCCTGATGAAATGTGAGGCTCCCTGAAAATAAAGCAGAGAAAATCCAGTCAACAATCCACTCACTGGGGCATAGAATTATAGACTGGTTTGGGTTGGAAGCACCCCATGGCAGGGAGTGGGACTGGGTGGGTTTGAAGGTCCCTTCCCACTCAAACCATCCAGATATTTTGGGATGAAAAGTGTGGTTGCACAAAATCGAGGCCACAGTTGGTGGTGGTGCCTCTTTGAACATCCCCTTCTTGGAGTTGCCCCAGTCTGGTCAGCAAAAACACCACCACAACACGGGGAAAAAGAGACTCCTGGTTCCCACCTGGCCGTGGATGCTGAGCCATGAAGGTCCAGCCCAAAAACTCTGGGGCCACAAAGGAACAGCAGCACTCTTTGACCCCAAACTCTGCAGTGGTGCGGCTGGGCAGGTATGAGACACCCACCCCCCTTTGGAACCACCTCCCAAAACAACCCTGTCCTACACCATGGGGCCTCCCAACCTCAGGGGGGACCCCAAAATGGGTATGGCTCTTTGAGAGCAGGGCAGCATCACCCAAACCCTTCACCCGAAGAAGGACCTGCCAAGAGCACGAGCAACGAGCCCTGACCCGAGCCAAGGGCACAGGGAACGAGGGGGGCTCCTCAAATAAACCAATCCCCCAACATTCCACATCCTAAATGTGCCCAAATGGCTCTGCCCTGCAAGGCCCAGGCTCTGACAGGGAAGCCCCACGAGCAGATCTGCCAGAACAAGCAGAGGAACCAGCCTGGAGGTTGTTTTGATCCCTGGCACCAATTCCATCCAGTGCAGAAGAGCTGGGGAAAACTCTGCCTTTCCAGGGAAACAGGCCCTGCTCCTCAACCTCGGGCCTGGTTTTGCATCCAGGTACATTTTCAGCTAATTAAATAAATACACAATAAATAAATAAATGCTTAAATAAGGAACAGCACCAGTCTCTGGGGTTGCTTTGAGGGCAGATGGATTTGTCTCCTGTGTCCAGCAATTTTAAGCAGAAGGGAATAAAGTCCAACATTTCCTTGTTTTCCTCCTCCCACAGGAGTCTATAAACTTTTATATTATTTCTTTTAAGTCCAGTTTCCCCCCCCACCCAATGCTTTATACATAACTGCCTTTTTGTTTGCAGTAAATCCATATATTGCCATTCTCCTTCTTCCAGCTGTTTCCTCGGCTCTTCTAGTTCATCTCCCCTCTCAACCAATTTTATCAAGCTCTGGTTTATCTCCAAAATTGAATTTTCAAGGTTATTGAAGAAATATGCTTTCCTCTCTTTTCATTTCCTCCCTGAACTCCACCAGGGCTCGTGCTGGATGTATTTTGGAGCTCTGCATAGTCAGTGGCATTGCTGGCTCTATTCTACTTCTGCCCCATGAAAACCAGCCTGGCACACCCTTCTGGAATGCCAGGTTTTGTCTGCTTTCCCACCATCCCACTCCACAAATCTCAGTCCTCTGTGAGCCCCCTGGGCTGGTGGGAGGTGTCCCTGCCCATGGCAGGGGCTGCACTGAGATGGGTTTTGGGGTCCTTCCAACCCAAACCATTCTGGGATTCTCTGATTCTCTCTGCTCTCCATTCATCAGCCAAACCCCAAGTCCATTGCATGGACACCAGTTACCTCACATGATTCATAACTGGAAGGGAGAACACCTCATTCCACTCATGCCATTCCACCCATCTCATTCCACCCATCCCATTCCACCCATCCCATTCCACCCATGCCAGTCCACCCATCCCATTCCACCCAGTCAACAGGCACGAGCTCATCTGCAAAGATGGGATCCTACAGAATTTCAGGGAATCTGAAAATTGTAGCAAATACCGATTAACTGGATCACGAGCTGTGCCTTACGATGCTTTGCCTGAAACCTCTGGGCAAGGGGAACCTTCCTTCCTACCCCATTTGGGAAGGGGCAGTGCCAGTCAGGGCAGCTGGAGGCTCAGTGCCCATTCCCAGCCCATGGATGGATCCATAGGATGGGATGGAGCTGCTGAGACTTTGTATGGAGTAGAAACACAGGATGGTTTGGGTTGGAAGGACCTCCAAGCCCATCCAGTGTCACCCCTGCCATGGGCAGGGACACCTCCCACCAGCCCAGGGTACTCCAAGGCCTGTCCAAGCTGGCCTTGAAATGGATCCAAATAGTTTTGAGAACCCTGAGGGTTGACAACAATGTCTGAGCAGGTGAGAAGCAACCAAAAGAGGACAAACTTCTGTCCATCCCCACTGCGGGGAGGAGAAGGAGCTGGAGATGGGTGGAGGCTGAAGAACCTTAATAGTTTGGGCTGATGCCTTTTAGGAGCCAGAAAGGGCAGTTTCAGGGCAGCTTCCTCCAGAGCACCATGGCCAGGACACCAGCACCTTCAGAAAGTGTATGAACACAGCAAGGAGAACATCTGGTTTAGTTAAGGTCAGCTTGGATGGGGCTTGGAAAACCTGGGCTAGTGGAAGGTGTCCCTGCCATGGCATGGCATGGAATGGGCTGGTCTTTAAGGTCCCTTCCATCCAAACCACTCTGGGATTCCATAATTTTACAATCTCAACTCCTTCCCACAGAGCAAGACGTGGGAAGTGCTGGGGTCACAGGGACACTCCATCATCCTAAAGGTCCAACCTAAACCCCTCCCTGTTTCTCTGGGTTCAGAGGCCCAGAGCTCAGCTTGGAGAAGGTCACTAACCCAAAAGCCTCTCTCAGGGGTTACACCAGACATGTCCATGTTTCACAGCTCTCCAAGGACAAGAACGGGTGTTGAGGGTGCCCCAAACACATCCAATGGATCAGTCCATAAATAACAGGTTCTCCACCAGTGAAACTTCCTGGCTTGATTTTACATTTCACCCCAAACCCATCACAATCCCCCTGACAAAACAAGTTACAGAAGAGACTGAACCCATGGCAGGACCTCCAAGAGAAAAAAATCCCCATCAGCCCTGGCCAAATCCGTGCCACGTTGTGCCATCCTAACAAAGAGGGGGCATCGCTGGTGCCCCCTGCCCTTCCTGACACCCCAGCCCTGGCACGGGCAGGGAAATGAGGAGAGGGGCAGCCTGTGCCTTGTTCCAGAGCAGACACCATCAGATGTGCCAATAATAAATGTCAGTGATCAGATAAATCTGGCTAAACTGCCACATCTTGAGGGAAACTGTCGATTAAAACAGGGATAAAAGCGGCTTTTTATCGATAAGAACGGGTATTAATGGGCACAGAAACTGCAAGTGAGCCCGGGAAAGTGAGGACTAGGGATGAGCTGTGAGAAATATGAATCAATTCTGTGAAATATGAATCAATTCTGTGAAATATAAATCAATTGTGAGAACTATAAATCAATTCTGTGAAAAATATGTATCAATTGTACGAAATATGTGTCAATTGTGAAGGGTTTGAATATATTTTCAAGGGTCTCAACCACCCAGAGGTAACAATTCCTCTAAAAAAAGGTAGACTATCCCTCCTCTCTGTTTATCCTCCAGAACGTTTATCAAACCACCAACAAGTGAAAGGTGTGAAATTTCCCTTTCATGATGTGGAAAGAAGAAGGAGAGCGTGAGAAATCCTGTCAGGAGGAATTCTCTCTCCCAAATTTTCAGACAGGGGGTGGAGCTGCACAACGTGCAGAGAAGATCCATGTCCTACCAAGCTATTGGAACGTGCCCAACCCTCCACCTGCTCCATCCCCACCATGCTGGCCCCACCTCAGACCCTGGGGACAGTTTTGGGACTCTCAAATAAAGACCCTGAGGGGCTGGAGAATGTCCAGGGAAGGGGCTGGAGCAGCAGGAGGGGCTGAGGGAGCTGGGGGTGCTGAGCCTGGAGAAAAGGAGGCTCAGGGGGGACCTTCTGGCTCTGCAAGTCCCTGCCAGGGTGGGGTTGGGCTCTGGAACAAGAGGAAACTGCCTCAAGTTGCAGCAGGGGAGGTTTAGGTTGGATATTGGGAAAATTTCCTCATGGGAAGAGCTGTCCAGTCCTGGCATGGTGGATCCCCATCCCTGGTGGGATTTCAAAGCCCTGTGGATGTGGCACTTGGGGACATGGTCAGTGGTGGCCTTGGCAGTGCTGGGGATGGTGGGACTTGATGGGCTCAGAGAGCTTTTCCAATCCAGAGGATCGTGTGCCTCTCGCTCATGCCCTTTCCAAACCCCCTCTTGTCTTCACTGATTTAACTCACAATGTGTTTTTTTTTTATTTTAATGACCCAAAGAAAGAGACCCTCCAAAGAAATGAGCCCCAAAGACCCTCCCAGCCCTTCAGGAGCGCTCCCAGCCCTGCCCTCCCTCTCATTTCCCCCCAGCCCAACCCCCTCCTGCTCTGGAAGTCTCTGTGGTCTCACCCCCAGCCCTGCCCTGCTGGATTAGATCATCCTCTGCAAGACCAGCTGTCACAAAGGAGCCAAGATGAATAATTCAGGCTTTTCCCCCTCAATAACATCCCTGTTTATGCTCCAGGTTCTGGTGTCTTTTGGAATTTCTAAGAAGAAGATCCGTCTCGGGAGGTTTTAATATTAAATAAGGAAAAATTCAAATGATCTCGTTCTCACAAGCTGGCAGTGTTTTATATTCCTCCCCTCTCTGGGTCACTGCACAGAGCCTTCGACCTTTTAAAAGTCAAAAAGCTCCCAAAATTTGGCTTTCCTGATCACGCCATCAGTTCTTTCCAGGTATTTCGCCTCCCTTGCTCTGTTTGGAGAAATTAAATACAAAGGCACAATTGTTTGTGTGTTCTCTCAGCCTTCAGGGAGGGGTTTGGGGGAGGGATTTGGTTATTTGACATCAAAGCACTACCAGAGTTTCCTGGGAAACTTCTGGCCTAAGAATGAAGGAGCTGGGAATTACCCATGGGTTAAAAGCAAGGACAAGGGAGTGCCTAAATACATATAAACCTCTATTATATATATATATATATTATACATATAAGCCCTATTATATATATATATAAACTCCTCTATTTTGTATATATACATTATACATATATACTCTATTTTATATACATATATTATACGTATAAACTCTATCTTATATATATAAACTCCTCTATTTTGTATATATACCTTATACATATAAACTCTATCATATATATAAACCCCTCTATTATTTATATATACAAGTAGAGGTTTTCTATATATAATACACATATTAAAATCTATATGTATATATATATATAAACCCCTCTATTTTATATATATACAAGAGAGGTTTTCTCTATATAATATACATATTAAAATCTATGTTTATATATATATAAACCCCTCTATTGTATATATATACAAGTAGAGTTTTCATATATATAGTATACATATTAAAATCTATATTTATATATATAAACCCCTCTATTGTATATATATACAAGTAGAGGTTTTATATATATGATACATATTTAGATATCTATATTTATACATACAACCAGAGTTTTTATACATATTAAAACTCCACATTTTTATACAAAACTCCAAACATACACACAAATCTCCCCCCGGGGCAGGGTGAATCTTCAGGCTCCCACAGGCACATCCCCCTGTGCCACAGGAGAGCAAAAATAAATTATAAGGGCAACGGGAACAACCTCTATTTTGCTGATTTAAGGTTGGAAGACCATTTAGGAGATCCCATCCATGCAGAGACATGGAAAATATCCCAGAAATGTAAAAGTCAGGGCTACTTTTAACCCTTTCTCAGGCTGCTCTACCACCACACAGAGCCAGGAGTGTCCCAGTTCAGCAGGAGGGACCAGTTCTCACTGTGGGGGGTGACCAAAGCCATGTATTCTCCCCCTCTATTCATTCCCCAAGAACAATGGCCCATTTGCAGCAGCTGCCCAGGGAGTCGTCGGCACCTTCACCCCCAACCTGAGGGGGCGTGGCTGCCAATGGGCCATCAACGGTTCAACAACACCCCATGATTAACTCACAGAGTTAATCACCCACTGGGGGCGTCCCCGCCCTGGGGGAGGGACTGGGTGCTCCCTGAGGGTTCATAAATGGGGCTCAGAAGACCTCGAGGACAACTTGTCGGATCCAGAGGAGCAGCAGGACCTCGACAGGAGGAAACCACCACTCCTGACCAGACCAGACCACAGCCATCATCTGCACCAACAGGTTCTTCACTTCCTTCTGCTTTGGACTTGGGGGAACCACACAGGTCTCAGCACCAGGGCTAACAAACCCCTTTGGGCTTGTGCCCCAGGACACTGGGTTATACTGGTGGGTTCTGGGGAGCTGAGAGCAGCTTTCTCTTTGTGTCAGTGTATTTATTGTAATATCTTGCATTAAATTGTAACTCTGACTTATAATCTCTGTCGTGGTGGGTCCATTTCTCCTGCCGGTTTCCCTTTAAACCAGCACAAGGAGCAAGCCCAAACCTCACCCGTGGGGAGAGAAGGAAGACACAAAGCAGGAAATGCCTGGGCTGATGTAACATTGGGCTTGAATATTAATCAGCTTTTCCCACTCCAACCTTCCACCAGGATGCAAAAGAAAGGAGGGCTGTGATGGGAATATTAGGAATGAAAACCTCAAATGCTGCTTTCCCTCAGCATTCCAGCCCGCTTCAAGCTTGGTTTCCTTAAAAATAAAGACATTTCCCCCCACTGGTATTTGTTCTCTTCCCTTCAGCTTCCCTGGCCACCCCCTTTTTAATAAGTTCTCTGGTTAAAATCGTCTGATGTGGAAGATTGCACTGGTGGTGAGTTTTCCCTGCTCTCCCGATCCCCACTCAGGGGACAATCCCATGGAGCTGCTCCATTCCTGCAGGGATCAGCCACCCTACCTGCTCCAAAGTGTCTCTTAATTACTTTCCTGCACCTCAAAGCTCATTAATTCCCTTCTCTTTCGGAGGGAGAACATTCCATTCTCGCACAACAAGCTTTTCTTTCATTATTAATATGATATTTGCAGATAAATATTTCATCAGCCACGTATTTCGACAGCCCCGGAGCCGACGCAGCCCCTTCCTGAGCTGCCAAATTGCCTGTGTGGAGCAGGGGAGAGCATTTCCCCCAATCTCAGCTGCAAATGACAACTCCAACCAGAGTGAAAGGGGCTCAGGGCTGATGTCAAACCCGAGCAGGTAATTCAGGCCCTGCTGCTGAACCTGGCTCTGCACTGGAGCTCATCACTCAGCCCTAATTAGCTGGGTTGCATTGCAGCTCCAATCCCTCATCACTTACCCCTCCAGTGTCATTCCAGGGGCTGGGTGGGATTTATCATCGAGCAGGAATGACACAAATAAACCTCCATTCCAGCTGGGAGGGGAACTCAAGAGATCCCAGCGTGTCCAGGAACCCAGCAAAGATCTGATGCTTTAAGGGGTTTGACAAGCACTTGGAGAGCCACAAGTTTGGCCAAGAGTTTCCATTCTGAACCATATTTTATGGAGCACCAAAGGAACAGTGAAGGGTGGAAAATGCAAGCCCAACACCGTGTCCAGGGTGAGGAATGGCTCTGTCCTTCCCTCCGTGATCACTTGATAAGGTACATGATGTAAACACCGCCTCATATTGCACCTGAAGGCAGTTTGATTTCCTGCCCACTCTCCTGCAGCAGTAAAAGTGCTGCATTTAAATCATCCCCCCACCGGAGCCAGCCTGCACACAGCAGGCACTTAGTTACTTTGGGAAACTTTGATTCAGCCAAAATTGCACCAAGGAAACCGTAAAATACGGTCACAGAATGGTTTGGGTTGGGAGGGACATCCAAGATCATCCCACTCCACCCCTGCCATGGCAGGGACACCTCCCACCAGCCCAGGGTGCTCCAAGCCCCGTCCAACCTGCCCTTGGACACTCCCAGGGATCCAGGGGCAGCCACAGCTTCTCTGGGCACCCTGTGCCAGGGCCTGCCCACCCTCCCAGCCACCAATCCCTTCCCAATATCCCACCCAAATCTCCCCTTTTCCAGTAGGAAACCATTCCCCCTGTCCTGGCACTCCAGGCCCTCAGCCTACACTTTCTCCCCCCAAGGTTTTCTCCAACCTTCCCTGGGAGGACTCCACAGTAACAACAGCAATGACAACCCAGAGAGGAGCTTTAATTCCCTTTATTTCCATCATCCCCATTTCACCCTCGGAGAAAAGCCAGTAGCCCTCCCAAAATCAATCTGCCAAAATCTGCCAAACAAGAGCAGCCAAGTCAGTAGAGCCCGTTGCTTTGGGGAGTGCAGGGAGAATAAGAAGAATAAAAAGCAGAGGAGGTTGGGTTTGTGGATCAAATCAGACAATACATGTGCTATCCCTGGGAGTGTCCAAGGCCAGGTTGGACGGGGCTTGGAACACCCTGGCAGGGGTGGAATGAGATGGTCTTTAAGGTCCATCCCACCCAAACCATTCTGGGACTCCGTGATTTTCATTTTTCTGTCTGAGGTTTTAGAAGGTAATGGTAAAACATGAAAAATCAAAAAGCCTTAAACCAAACTGGGGCCAAGCCCAGGAACCAACCATTCTCCTGGAGACCTGCCAGGCTGGGATTGTGACATCAGAGCGTGGGGACAGGGATGGCAAGGGCAAAGGAAAACTCTCCAAACTGGTTAGATGAACTAAAAATGGGTCCAATCAAAAAATGCCTTTCTCATTGAAATTAACTTTATTTTTTCTTTAGTCTGACCCAACAGATCTGACCCAGAGCAGGAAAGATTTGCCCTGTGGGGCACTGACCAGGCTTCCCAGGGTGGTGGGAACGGCCCCAAAGCTGCCACAGCTCCAGGAGGGACAGGGTGGGATTGTTGGGGTGTCCTAGATGATCCTTGGGGCTCCCTCCCATCTCAGGATGCTCTGATTCCATGAAAATGAGACAGAAAGCCCTACAGTGACAAGGAGAAGCTGTTGTGCCACCCCAGAGGATGGGACTGTCCCCAGTTCCCAACAGCCACGGCCATGTCTGCCCACACAGCACACCCAAAGGGAAATCAAGGAGTTGTTCTGGCAATCCATTAAATCCCTCTCCCTGCTCAGAAGGGCTGGAAGCGGCTCCAATAAATATTAGGGAGTTACTGAAAGGAACTGATTTTTATGACAATTGGATAAATGCCGGGCTCGTTACAGAAATGATGCTCAAGTCGATGGGAACAAATGCTCTTCCCTCCCACAAGAAACATAATCAAAGCCTTCCATAATATCAGCTTTGTCCCTCTGTCTCCAACTTGTCACTTGGCAGGATGGGAACAAAGGGAGCGGAATTCTAAACACGAGCAGGTTCGAGACAAACCTCCTGTAAATACCTCTTAAACTCCTACTTGTTGGAACCATTTCCACGTTGTGTCTCTTCCCTCAGAATTAGTGAAATGGTGCGTTCAATGCACAGCAAAAATGGATAAAACCTGGTTTTTACCAGCTAGGAAAGATGGTGAAACAATAGCAACCCAAGCAATGCATCCACCAGGATCTGGGAGACAGCAGGACTCACCCAGCTGGGAACCAGCCCAGGTCCTGAGGAAGTGGGAAGATCCTGGAAAATATTTCCCAAAAACCCACACTAAACCTCTTTTCCTCTGCCATGAAGTGACAACAAGCTGTCCAGGACCAGCAGTGTGCCCTGAGGGATGAGGAGAACAATGGGATCCTGGAGGGCTTTGGGAAGAGCATTCCCAGCAGGTCAGGGAGGGGATCCTGCCCCTCTGCTTAGCCTGGGGAGGGACATCTTGGGGGCTGTGTCAGCTCTGGGTTCCTCAGGACCAGGAGGAGCTCCTGGGGCAGGTCCATGGAAGGGTGACAAAGATGCTGAAGGGCCTGGAGCATCTCTGGGGGAGCTCCAGAGGGGACCCTGAGAGGGGACATCCCAT
>JAXCLP010000541.1:0-10196 GCA_035584035.1 Lepidocolaptes lacrymiger | reverse complement strand
CTGGCAAACTGCCAATTTTAGGTCTGAATTGAATATGGATGAAGATTCCAGCCAGACCAAAGGGGCCAGGACAGGAACGTGTTGCTGCTTTTGGAGTGCCAAGGAAGCCACATCTTTTGCACCAGACAACCAAAATCTGTGGGCTCTCTTCTTGGAGATAGCCCACATTGTTCGTAGGTAGATGTATCTCTGGCAAATTGCATATTTTTTGCCCGAATTGAATATGGATGAAGATTGCAGCCAGACCAAAGGGGCCAGGACAGGAATGTGTTGCTGCTTTGGAGTGTCAAGGAAGCTGCATCTTTTGCACCTGAGAGCCAAAGGCTGTGACCTTTTTTCTTGGAGAAAAGCCCTGTCATTCCTTCCTAGCACTACCTCCTGCAAATTGACATTTCCTGGTCGAAATTTAATATGATGGAGGATTCCTCCCAGACAAAAAAGGGGCCAGGACAGGAATGTGTTGCTGCTATTGGAGTGCCAAGGAAGCCACATCTTTTGCACTTGAGAGCCAAAATCTGCTGGCTTTCTTCTTGGAGAAAAGCTGCATCATTCATCGGTCCTAGCATCTCTGGCAAATTGCCAATTTTTGGCCTGAATTGAATACTGATGTAGATTGCAGCCAGACCAAAGGGGCCAGGACAGGAATGTTTTGTTGCTTTTGCAGCATCAAGGAAGCCACATCTTTTGCACCTGAGAACCAAAGGTTGTGGCCTTTCTTCTTGGTGAGAAGCCCTGTCATTCTTTGGTTGAAGCATCTCTGGCAAATTGCCAATTTTTGGCCTCAATTGAATACAGATGAAGATTCCAGCCCGACCAAATGGGCCAGGACAGGAATGTGTTGCTGCTTTGGAGTGTCAGGGAAGCAGCATCTTTTGCACCTGAGAGTCAAAGGCTGTGACCTTTTTTCTTGGAGAAAAGCCCTGTCATTCCTTCCTAGCACTACCTCCTGCAAATTGACATTTCCTGGTCGAAATTTAATACGATGGAGGATTCCTCCCAGACAAAAAAGGGGCCAGGACAGGAATGTGTTGCTCCTTTTGGAGTTCCATGGAAGCCGCAATTTTGTACCTCAGAGCCAAAGGTTGTGGCCTTTCTTCTAGGAGAAAAGCCCTGTCATTCGTTGGAGGAAGCATCTCTGGCAAATGGCCAATTTTTGGCATGAATTGTATACGGATGAAGATTCCAGCCAGACCAAAGGGGCCAGGACAGGAATGTGTTGCTGCTTTTGGAGTGCCAAGGAAGCCACATCTTTTGCACCTGAGAGCCAAAATCTGCTGGCTTTCTTCTTGGAGAAAAATCCCCATTCTTTGTAGGTGGAAGCATCCTTGGCAAATGGCCAATTTTTGGCCTGAATTGCATACCGATGAAGATTCCAGCTAGACCAAAGGGGCCAGGACAGGAATGTGTTGCTGCTATTGGAGTGCCAAGGAAGCCACATCTTTTGCACTTGAGAGCCAAAATCTGCTGGCTTTCTTCTTGGAGAAAAGCTGCATCATTCATCGGTCCTAGCATCTCTGGCAAATTGCCAATTTTTGGCCTGAATTGAATACTGATGTAGATTGCAGCCAGACCAAAGGGGCCAGGACAGGAATGTTTTGTTGCTTTTGCAGCATCAAGGAAGCCACATCTTTTGCACCAGAGGGCCAAAGGGTGGGAACTTTCTTCATGGGGATAGTCCCAGTCGTCCGTCCGTAGAACTGTCTTTGGCACATTGCCAATTCTTGGCCTGAATATAATACTAGTGACTACTCCTACTAAACCAAGGGGGGTGGGACAGGAATGTGTTGCTGATATTAAAAATGGTGTGGAAGCTGCATCTTTTGCACTTGAGAGGCAATGGCTGTTTTCTTTCTTCTTCGAGAAAATCCCTGTCATTCATTAGTAACATCTCTGGTGATTAACCATTCTGTAGCCTGAATGTAACACAGACAAAGATTCCTGTGACACCAAATGAGTCAGGGCAGGAATGTGTTGCTTCTTTTGCAGCTAAAGGAAACTGCATCTTCTGCACCTTACAGCCAAAGGCTGCGAACTTTCTTCTTGGAGATAATCCCAGTCGTTCGTCAATTGAACTGTCTTTGGCAAATTACCATTCTGTAGCCTGAATCTAATACAGACAAAGCTTCCTGTCAGATCCAATTGCTCTGGGCAGGAATGTCCTTCTGCTTTTGCTGCATCAAAGAAGATGAATCTTTTACACTTGAGAGCCAAAGGCTGTGGACTTTGTTCTTGGAGAAAATTGCCGTCATTCCTTGGGAAAGCCAGTTTTGGCACATTGCCAATTCTTGGCCGGAATTTAATACGAATGACTACTCCTGCTAAACTAAAGAGGGTAGGACGGAACAGTGTTGTTGCTTTTGCAGCAACAAGGAAGCTACATCTTTTACACCTGAGAGCCAAATATTGTGTTCTTTTTTCTTGGAGAAAATCGCTGTCGTTCGTTGGTACAACCATTTTTGGCAAATTGTCAATTTTTGGCTTGAATTCAATATGGGCAAAGATTCTTGCCACACAAAATGGGCAATTACAAGAATGTGCTGCTGCTTTTGCAGCAACAAGGAAGCTGCATCTTTTGCACCTGAAAGCCAAAGACTGCGATCTTTCTTCTTGGAGATAATCCCAGTTGTTCATCGGTAGAACTGTCTTTGGCAAATTACCATTCTGTCGCCTAAATTTAATACAGACAAAGCTTCCTGTCAGAGCAAATGGCTCAGGGCAGGAATGTACTTCCGCTTTTGCTGCATCAAGGAAGATGAATCTTTTATACTTGAGAGCCAAAGGCTGTGGACGTTCTTCTTGGAGAATATTGCTGTCATTCCTTGGGAAAACCATCTTTGGCACATTGCCAATTTTTGGCTTGAATTCAATACGGACAGCGATTCCTGCCACACAAAATGGGCCCGGACAGGAATGTGCTGCTGCTTTTCGAATGCCAAAGAAGCCACATCTTTTGCACCTGAGAGCCAAAGGCTGTGGGCTTTCTTCTGGAGAAAATCTCTGTCATTCATAAGTAAAACCATCTCTGGTAAATTACCATTCTATAGCCTGGATCTAATACAGACAAAGGTTTCTGTCAGACCAAACGGCTCAGGACAGGAATGTGCTGCTGCTTTTGCAGCAACAAGGAGGCTGAATATTTTGCACCTTAGGGAAAAAGGCTGTGTTTTTCTTCTTGGCCGTAATACCTGTCGTTCGTCGATAGAACTGCCTTTAGCAAATTAGCATTATGTAGCCTGAATCTAATACAGAGAGTCATTTGGTCTGACTTCCTGTCAGAACAAATGGCTCAGGGCTGGAATGAGTTGCTGTTTTTGGAAAGCCAAGGACGCTGCAACTTTTGAACCTGAGGGACATTGTTCTTTATTCTTGGAGGAAATTGCTGTCATTCCTTGGGAAAATCATTTTTGGCACATTGCCAATTCTTGGGCTGAATTTAATTCTAATGACCACTCCTGCTAAACCAAAAGGGGTAGGACAGGAACGTATTGCTGATAATGGAGTGACATGGAAACCACATCTTTTGCACCGGAGAGCAAAGGCTGTCTTCTTTGAGAAAAGCACTGTCGTTCATTGGTAGAACCGTCATTAGCAAATTGCCAGTTTATTGCTTGAATTCAACACGAACAAAGACTCCTGCCAAACAAGAATGGCCAGGACAAGAATGTGCTGCTGTTTTTGCAGCAAAAAGGAAGCTGCATAATTTGCACCTGAGAGCCAAAGGCTGTAAACTTTCTTCTTGGAGATAATCCCAGTCGTTCGTCGGTAGAGCTGTCTTTGGCAAATTACAATTCTCTAGCTTGAATCTAATACAGACAAAGTTTCTGTCAGACCAAATGGGTCAGGGCTGGAAAGTATTTCTTCTTTTGCTGCATCAAGGAACATGAATCTTTTACACTGACAAAGGTAGTGGGCTTTCTTCTTGGAGAAAATCTCTGTCATTCCTTGGGAAAAACATCTTTGGCACATTGCCAATTTCTGTCCTAAATTTAGTATTAATGACCACTCCAGATAAACCAAAGGGGGTAGGACAAGAATGTGTTGTTGATATTGGAGTTACATGGAAGCTGCATCTTTTGCACCTGTAAGAAAATGCTGTGTTCGTTCTCCTTGGAGAGAAGCACTGTCATTCTTTGGTACAACAAACCTTGGCAAATTGCCAATTTTTGGCTTGTATTCAATACGGACAAAGATGCCTGCCACAATAAATGGGCCAGGACAGAAATGTTCTGCTTCTTTTCGAAAGCCAAGGAAGCCACATCTTTTGCACCAAAGAGCCATAGACTGTGGGCTTTCTTCTAAGAGGAAATCGTTGTCATTCTTTGGGAAAATCATCTTTTGCACATTGGCAATTTTTGGCCCGAATTTAGGATTTGTGACTGCTCCTGCTAAACCAAAGGTGCCTGGACAGGAATGTGTTGCTGACACTGGACTGACATGGAAGGTGCATCTTTTGCACCTGAGAGCCAAAGGCTGTGTTCTTTCTTATTGCCGAAAATAGCTGTCATTCTTTGGTAGAACCATACTTGGCAAATTGCCAATTTTTGGCCAGAATTGAATCCTGATGAATTCCATATCTGGAGTTTCATGCTATGTCATCTTCAAAATCCCATTCAGGTGCACATTTTTCTGGGCGAAATGTAGCTCAAATACCTTTTCGTTTCACAATCATGCTGTGAGAACGACAGAATGTGGACAGAGAACAACTTGTGATGGAAAGGGCAGGGCACTGGACTCCTGCCACAGGAGCGCCCTGCGCCTTCCTTGTGGTCTCCCACGGGATTACTTGCGAGAAACATTCTCCTTAGAAGGCTCCCCTTCAGACGGGAGTGCTGAGAAGGAAAGTTTGCCCGCGGCTTGCCACCTCTCTTCCGCTCCTTGTATTCCCGCTCCCGTCCACTTGGAGTGTTAGACCCGTCTTGCTCCTGTTTTCTTGTATTAGAGCGACATCTAGCGCCCTGCAAGATGGTATGGGTGTGATGCCATTTAGAGGTGACTAGAAAGGTGTAACCGAGATCTGCAAGAGGCCTTTCCTTCTGCACGTTTTGCTGTGCAAATAGGAGTTGGAAAGTTTTGCATTTGCAAGTCCACTATGAGAGTGACATAATGCGAGGGCAAAAAGAGCTGAGAAGGAAAAGGGTAGGGCTCTGGACTCCTGCCGCAGGAGCGCCCTGCAAGGTCCTTGTGGTCTCCCGCGGCTTTCCTTGTGAGAAACGTTCTCCTTAGAGTACCCCCCTTTCAGACGGCGGTGCTGAGATGAACGTTCGCTCGCAGCATGATATGTCACTTTGCCACATTGTATTCCCTCCACAGTCAAGACACCGTACTTTTCACATACTAGCTCCTACACTCTTTTCGTTTCAAGCACTATAGCAACAACCTCTGCTGTCGATAGATGGAGGGACCTGGATAATAGTTACCGCCGAAGTGAAAGGTGTACACCGTACTTTGCAAGAGGAGACTGTCCGTGCACATTTCTCTGGGCGAAGCGCAGCTCAAGAAGCTAGGGGCTTCGCAAGCATACTGTGAGAGAGACAGAATGCAGATAGAGAACAACTTGTGATGGAAAAGGGCAGTGCACTGGACTCCTGCCACAGAAGCGCCCTGCAAGGTCCTTGTGGTCTCCCACGGGATTCCTTGTGAGAAACATTCTCCTTTGAAGGCTCCCCTTCAGACGGGGGTGCTGAGAAGGAAAGTTTGCCCGCGGCTTGCCACCTCTCTTCCGCTCCTTGTATTCCCGCTCCCGTCCACTTGGAGTGTTAGACCCGTCTTGCTCCTGTTTTCTTGTATTAGAGCGACATCTAGCGCCCTGCAAGATGGTATGGGTGTGATGTCATAGAGCTGAATAAAAAGGTGTAAACGAGATCTGCAAGAGGCTTTTCTCTCTGCACGTTTTGCTGTGCAAAGTGGAGCTGAAAAGCTTTGCATTTGCAAGCCCACTTTGAGAATGACAGAATGCGAGGGCAAAAAGAGCTGGGAAGGAAAGGGCAGGGCACAGGCCTTGTACCCCAGAAGCAGTTCGCCAGTTCCTTGTGTTCTCCCACATCGTTCCTTGTGACAAACATTTTCCTTTGAAGAGCCCGCCTTCAGACGGAGAGCTGAGACCGAAAACTTACTCACAGCACGATACGTGACATTGGAACGTTGCCGTCCCGCCACAATAGAGACACTGTACTCTTTCCATTCCATCTCCCGCTCGCTCTTCTAAGGCCGCAAGATGTCGCTGTAAGTCAAGAAAATAAGAGCACGAGGGCGCTAACAATAGAAGAGCAGTGTTAGCGGGCGGTAGAGGGAATAGGAAGAGCGCAAGCGAGAGAGGTGGCAAGCTGCAAGCAAGCTTTCAATGTCAGCACCTCCCTCTGAAGGGGAGTCTTCTAAGGAGAATCTTTCTCAAAAGGAAATCTGAGGCAGAGCACGAGGAACTGGGGAATTGTTTCTGTGGCAGCAGTCCTCTGCCAGGCACTTTCCTTCACAGGTCTTCCTCTCTTTGCTTTCTGTCTCTCTCACAGTGTCCTTGTGACGCCGAAAGCTTTTGAAGCTGCACTTCGTCCAGAGAAATGTGCACAGAGAGAGGCTTGGTGCAAAACACATCATGCACCTATCCTCTCAGCCCTAACTGTCATCAAACCCATTCCATTTCTCTACGCATGAGGTTGCTGCTATACCTCTTGAAAAGAAGAGCGAATGGGAGCTGGCATGTGAAGAGTACAGTGCCTTAACTGTGGCAGGAAGGCAATGTTCCCACGTGACGGATCATGCTGTGAGTAAGTTTTCAGTGTCAGCACCTCCCTCTGAAGGGGGTCTTATAAGGAATTCCAACTCCATATAAAATTCCAGCTGTGGGTCAGAAGCATCTGCTGAATTTACCTATTTCAATATTCCACCACAGACAACAGAAAAAAGGTTTGAAAAGAAAAGGGCAGTCTGTGAGGTGGCAGAAGCCAATCTCAGAAAAAGCCATTTTCAGCCCAGTATCAAAAATGAAAGAATACACTTTAAAAACCAAAGGGACCAGAGCAAGACTATTTTGCTGCTTTTGGAAAAAAAGCAGGAATCTTCGCACCTGAAAGTCAAAGCCTCTGCGCTTTCTTCTTGGGGAAAAGCCCTGTCGTTCGTTGGTAGAAGCAGCTCTGGCAAATTGCCAATTTTTGGCCTGAATTGAATCCTGATGAATTCCATGGCTGGAGTTTCATCCTATGTCATCTTCAAAATCTCATTCAGATGCACATTTGTCTGGGCAAAGTGCAGCTCAAAAATCTTTTCAGTTCGCAAGCATGCTTTGAGAATGGCAGAATGTGGACAGAGAACAACTTGTGATGGAAAGGGCAGGGCACTGGACTCTTGCCACAGAAGCACCCTGCAAGTTCCTTGTTTTCTCCCACAGGTTTCCTTGTGAGAAACATTCTCGTTGGCAATCTGGGAGATGAGCTTCTGCCAATGTACGACAGCCCTTTTCCCTGGAAAGTAAGTCCTCAGGGTAGGGCTGTCAGGTGCCAATGATGCAGCTTCCATGGCACTCCCAAAGCAGCAAGATCTTTAGGTTTTGGCACCTTTTGCCTGTGTAGGATCATTGTTTGTGCTCAGTTCTTGGCTAGAAATGGCAATTTGGGAGATGAGCTTCTGCCATCGAATGGTTGCCCTTTTCCCCAAAAGGAAAGCCTGTAGCATTGGGCTCTCAGGTCCAATCATGTGGCTACCCTGGCACTCCAAACGTAGGACGGCCTTCAAATCTTGGCACCTTTGGTCTGGGAAGGATTTTCATCCATGTTGAATTCTGGGACAAAAACTGTAATTTGGGAGATGTGCTTCTGCCATTGAACGACAGCCCTTTTCGCAGGAAGAAAAGCTCACAGTCTTGGGATGTCATGTGCCAATGCTGTGTCTTCCCCGATTCTCCAAAAGCACAGAGATGTTCAGGTCTTGGTCCTTTTTGCCTGTGTAGGATCACTGTTTGTGCTGAATTCTGGGCTAGAAATGGCAATTTCAGAGATGAGCTTCTGCCAGTGATCTGTTATCCTTTTCCCACATATAGAAGGCCTGTCTTGTTTGGGTTCCAGGGGGGATTGTTACTCAGGGGGGAGCACAAACGGGTTGTTACCTCAGGGAGTGGCCTGACAGACAGGCATTTGTCTCTTCCCCCTGCAATCTCTAAGCAGGAATTTTAGTCATATGACATCCTAACTTTTAGGAATGGGCTTCCTCAAAGCATCCTGTCAGTTCCTGCAGTGAAATCCCAGGGATCTGTCAGTGGGGCCTGTGAAACCTGTCCAGAGTTTGATGGCCTGAGCCCCAAGGAACAAGAACAGTAGTGGCCTTTGCTCTGTTTTCTTCAGCAGGCACAAGGGTTCATGCCTTGTGAAAGGGTGTGGCAGAATAAGGAGCCTGTTTCCAGCCTGGACTTCCAGCACAGAGCAGATGGGAAGAGAAATGGCCTGGCCTTTGCAGGAACATAAAAAAATACCATAAAAGTGAGTGAAGAAGGGGAGGATGTAGGGACGACTCCATCATAACTTGTGGGATCAGTCAACAAGCTGCACCTGTCTCTCCCCCATGGTGGCCCATTGGGTAAGAACTGCACTCTGTGCACGTGTCCTGCTTATAGTGGCTGGGACCAGTTTGTTACTGTGTGGGCATGGCCAGGGCTGTGTATCCTACACCCCCTATGTAATTTCTCATGAACTGCTAATAATGGATCATTTGCAGCAGATGCCCAGAACACACCTGACCCCTCAGGCTACAAGCTGGGCATTTAGGAACTCTGTGAGATAAGGGAGTTTTCCTGTCTTCAAACCAATGACTCAGGTGCGATAACTCCCCTCTGGGGAGTCATTAGCCCCTTCACACCCAGCCTGAGGGGTCATGTCTGCTAATGGGCCATCAAGGATTATCCCATGACTCACAGGGTAAATCACTCACTGTGAAACTCCTTGCCCTGAGAGAGACTCTGGGCATTCCCATCTGAACCTGAGCATATGTAATTTTGGGGTTTTGGGATTTCCGGTACCACTTGTGGGATCCAGAGAAGGACGGGGACCTCAACAGGACTGCGACTGCCACTCCTGACCAAACTGGGGCCATCATCCTCAGGTTTTCTCTTTCCTTTTACTGTGTATGCAGGGAGGCCATGTGGTGCTCAGCACAGGGGCTAGTGAGCTGCATTCAGTATGTGCCCCACTGCACTGGGTTGTACATCTGTTTTTGTGGGTCAAATGGATTTTTTTCTCTATATCATTGTACTTATTGTGATCTTTTTTAATAAATTGTAATTCTGACTTGTAAACTCTGAGATGGGCTAATTTCTCCTGCCAGTTTTCCTTTAAACCAGCACGACATGGAATTATTCTCTTGAGCCAGCTTTTTTCAGGGATTAGATGCTGTCTCTATATTGCTTTGAATTAGTATATTGTTTTGAATACATTTTTGCTGTCAGATACTCTCACCAGCAATCCTTGAACCTTAACCTGTCACAATTTTTTTAATAGTTATTCCATAAATTGTTGGTGTGAGTCCCTCAAGAGCACTGACACACATTAAGGGTTTGGGAAAAGCTGTCCTTTCCGTGTGACAAGGGCCAGTCTCTACTTTGTGCTGCAAGAAACTAAGCCTCCTGCCCAGCATGCCCCAGTTTGTGGTGTAGCCACAAATCAATACCAATGTTGACGATCTTCCAACTGACAAATTTTTATCTTTTTTATGTTTGTCATCTGATCCACCTTCTTGTTCCAAGTCTGTAAGGCTTGATCACTGTCATGAGCTTTGACACAACATTTCTCCATACATATTCACTAGGTCTAGTAATCTAATTATAATATTCATGCTAGGTGGGGTTTGGACGGATCTTGGGGTGAAGTCATCTTTTGGGGTGGTTTTTGGTGGTTGTTCCTTTTTCTTCATCCTTAGAGGGGTTGTTTTCTCTCCTTTTCCTCGGTTGAACTTTTTACCTTTGTTTCACTGGCTGCATGCAGGGGCCTGCAAAGAAACCACCTGACCCATGACCTCCTTATCTCTCCAGATGCCTACTCCTTATTTCTGTTTCTGCTATCTCTCCTGGTACAAGATAGGAGGATTCCCTCTGGTAGTTAATCTTTAGGAACCTGGTTTCTTTCTCCTTTACAATTTTTTAAATAAGCCTCATATTTCTCAGGGCCCAGTGCTGAATCTCCTTCTGACTTTTAAATCCTTGCTCTGCTTCACAGACA
>JAXCLP010000540.1:0-10199 GCA_035584035.1 Lepidocolaptes lacrymiger | reverse complement strand
TTTGTGTGTAATGAGCACCAATAATGTTAGTGCACGTACACTTAGGAAATATATAAAAGTAGCTGTGTGAAAAAAATTAAATAAAGTTTTCACTCTTATCTATTCAGGATCTTTGCCTGCTTTTTATCAAGTCCGTCCCAGCAATGACATTATATAACAAAGTAATATAGTGCACTGTATCAAAGCAATTATATTAAAGTAATTGTATAAAAAGTAGCAAAAAACCCAATTATTAAATAGAGATCTATATAACTCACCATATGAGATAGTGGGAAGATCTCTCTCTTTCTCTTAACCCCTGGGGAGTAACTATGAAGAGGCATTCCTGCTTCATGGGAGAAGCTTCACACTTCAAGGAAGTATGTGGAAGAATCTGCCATATGGAAGTTGGACTGAGCTTTTATAGTTATAAAGTGATGGACTGGTAGTCACAGATTTACAAGCCTGCATACTAGCTTATCTGTCAAATCTTGCTTCAAAAAGCAGGATGTGTATTCAAAGTCTGGTGAACCAGGATGGTTTTAGCATAATTCAACACTAAGACAACACACCGGTGCCAGCAGTTGAACTTGCATGATAGCCTGCATGATGGCTTGCATAGTATACTTATCAGGGTAGGGCTATCTGACCACAATGGGCTTCCTTGCCCCTACAGCCCTTGTCCATTGCATGGTCATCGAGGAGCAGACACAGCCAAAGGGGACAAGTCCATATTCCTTCCACCCTCAGCTCCTCCTACAGTCAGGGCTTTACTGTCCCACCATGACTTCCTCCCACGGATGGGTTGAGCTCTAGGAAGCCCACAACCAGAAGGATTTTGCTAAATTTCTTAACCTGTTATTTTGCTTCCGTGTGCTGTTCAAATTCAGCTAGAGTAAGATAGACTGCAGGTCTGCACTGCAGGTCTGCTAAAAACCTTTCCCACAAAGGCATTGGGTGCTGTGCATGCATGCACCAATCCTTCTTTCCACTACATGAATAGGACAGGATTGCTCATGAAAAGGTATTTTGGGAGGGTTTCTAAGACTCAGTTTTAAGTTATGTTAATCTCTTCTATTAGTATATATATATATATATAGCATATAACCTACAAATAGTAATAATATATTATGCAAAATATACTTAGGAATGGGAACATCCAGCACAGTCTCTTTCTGAGCCCTAAAGTGGATTTAGGTCCCAACTATTGAGAATGGCACCCTAAGATGTGGTATTGAAACAGTATTAATGTGTAGAAGGAAGACAGGAGAAAAAGGGGTCTGATTTGTAACCTCACCAATAGGGATTTGGGTGGCCCTTGTCCCAAGGATTGTTTTAACTACTAAATGCAGAAACATTTGTGTCGTGGGTTTCTCTGATTAGGTTTTTTGATAAGAGGAAGAGTGGTTTCTGTTAAAAGCTGCTAGAAAACTTCTCTTATCAAAAAAACCTGACCTAACCTAACCTGGTGCTCAAGAACTCTTTGCCATGAGCTGTACTCCTGGGTTTAGATAGGTATGCTTTGTAAGCTGACTTCACCATAGCCTTTTAGCAGAATGGATGTTGTCCTAGTTACAGGGGCCAGGACCAGTTTATCACTGTGTGGGTGTAACCAAAACTGTATTCTACACACTCTGTGCCATTTCTGATGAACTGTTAGTAATGGATTGTTGGCAGCAGCTGCCCAGGGCACACCTGACACTTCAGGATACAAGTTGGGTGATAAAGACCCTGTGAGACAAGGGAGTGTTTCTGTCTTCACACCAATGATTCAGGTGTGATAACTCTCTTCTGGGGAGGCATCAGCACCTTCACACCCAGCCTGAGGGGTCATGTCCGCTAATGGGCCATCAAGGATTCCAAAAATATACCATGACTCACAGAGTAAATCACACATTGTGAAACTCCCCACCCTGGGGGAAGTACTGGGCATTCCCACCTGAACCTGAGCATATATAATCTTTGGGTTTTGGGACTTCTGATACCACTCATTGGATCCAGAGGAGGACCAGAACCTCAAGAGGAATGTGACTGCCACTCTACACCAGACTGCAACCATCATCCTCATCAACAGGTTTTCTTTTCCTTTTACTTTGTACTGGGGGGGGACTACATGGTGCTCAGCACAGGGGCTAACAAACACCATTCTGTTTGTGTCCCAGGATGCTGGTTTATACATCCATTTCTTGTAGGTTAAACCCAATTTTTCTTTGTATTATTGTATTTATTGCAATTTATTGTAACTCTGACTATAGTCTCTTTTGAGTTGGAGTAATTTTTCCTGCTGGTCTACCTTTAAACCAGCACACATGTAAACACATTCAGCAAATTAGAATCAATTTTAACTTCAGACTGCCATTAATTCTTTTACATACAAAGTGATTAAACTGCATCAATAATCCCAGCTACAAAAGGTATATCTGTTGTCTTCTGTTTTTGTGTCTGGATCTTATAGTTTCAAAATCTTTCATGGAATTTTTCGGTCCCTGAAAAACACAGGATTTTGGGAGCTAATGCCCAGCCTTCTCTACTTGGTAACCTGTAAGAAGAATGATTTCCACTGGGTCCCTGAACAGCAGCAAGCCTTTGAACAGATCAAGCAGGAGATTGCTCATGCTGTAGCCCTTGGGCCAGTCAGGACAGTGATGCCTAAAGGTTTGGTGTAGATTTTGTAGATTTTTAGAGTTTTAGAAGTATAGGTTTTCTTGCTCACATATTGCACTCCAAAACCTCCCAAAATTACCCAAGACCCCAAAGCCTCCCAAAAAGCACCCCAAACCCTCAGTTTTTGCTCACCAAGTCCGGCTTCCCATTCCAAAAATCCAAATTCCTGCAGCCAAAATCCAAAGCTCCGAGCTCTCCTTCCCAGCACCCTATACCCCCCTGTCCCGTTTCAGGAGCACATCCTGTAGTCACATTAACTGCAGCCCTAGCCCATCCTGAGCTCCCCTGTCAAGCTGCAGGCGGCAAGAAAGCACAAAGCCAGCAACCTCTGTGGAATGTATCGGTGTTAAAAGCAACTGAACCAGCTCCCGTCTGCAGGCAGCAGGGCTATCTGAGCCCCCGGCACATTTGAACTGTAACAAAGTCGTCTTAAAGGGATCACAGCACTACCAACAAGCATGGAAAAGACATATACTGCTTCTATAAAGACTCCAACATCAGATGGGACCTCCATAATCACCCCAAAAGCGAGAACCCCCGGGATCGTGGTGCCCCCCCCTCCTTAATTAATTCACCGGACCTGGGTGAGGACTTGGACTGTAATTTCGCAAGGAGGATGTCGCAATGACTGGGCGCTACGGAGCATGCTCAGAGGGGCGTGGCTTACACAACCAGAACTGGATAAAAGCGGGGCCCTGGCACCCAGCCAGTGCGAGTGTTGGTTCGGCCCAGTCCGACCACGTCGCCCAGCCTCAGGGCTGTCGCCTCAGGGCTTACCTTCCAAAAGAACTGGCACTTGGAGCTGAAATCACCGAGTTGAAATCATCCTAATAAAGTTCACTCATTTTTTATTTTCCTTTTACTTTAATAAACAAAATTAATAATTGTTTTATATCAATAAATAAAATTAATTGCTGAAATCACTCATCGCTCCAACGCCTATAACAGAAGCAATAAGGAATGAAGCAACACAAACATTCTGTTGCTCTGGAGAAGAGGGGTGAAGAAAATGACCTGGGATTACAACTTACAACCTTGCAGTTGACTTCTTGTCAGAATTTTTAACTTATCAGGAAACCTCTTGATTTCAGTTAAAGTTCTGATGATTAAAAGATCAACAGATACATCAAAATGCAAGGGACCAGTTCCTTAAACAGAAGTTGGGTTCATCCAAACCCTGTTTTCAAAGCTAAGCTGCTCTTTCTCTGCTTAACAGCAGAGACTCCTTTTTATTGAGAGACTAACACAACCTTACAATAGCACTAAAGACACACAATTGTCTTCTTATCTTATAGAAAAAAGGGTGCCTGCTAAAATAACTACATTATTGGATAGTGTACTGGTTTAAAAAACTCAGTGGGGAAAAGTTAAGACTGTTCAAGCCACCCCCTTACGATAGTGGAGAGGAAAACAAAAACAAGAGGTTAAAAACATTAGAGTCACAATTTTACTGAGGTAAAACTTGGAAATAACACAACAATACAGAAAAATAGTTTACCCACAAAACCAACAAAGGCAAAATGTTACCTGGCCCCCCACCTTATGGCAAACCCACAAATGGCTCTTGTTCCTGAGCTGCATACCATGTGGCCCAGGAGAACAAAGAAAGTACTGTGGCAAACAACTTTCCACAGTTTAAGGCCCTCCCTGACCAGGCCAAAAAAAAAAACAACAGGGAAAAGGGACAAAATAAAACCTGGAAGGCTATTTCATCAGAAAGGATTAATTCTGTTGAGATGATGGCATGGGTCCTGGCATAGCAGTGACTAGTGAAAGCAGCAAGCCCCAGCAGCCAGAGAAATGTGGCAAGCAAAAAAACCTGGAAAGCCACAGCAACAAGCTGATCTCTCTTCTGTGGTGACCTGTAGGGAAATTAACAGGCCTTTAGATTTCTTTGCAGAGCAGGAGGAGTATGACCTTGGCCAGTCTGCTCTGTACTTGTGAAGATAAGCAGCTTGCAAAGACTGTGAGAACTCAGAAGACAAGTACAGAGACAGTAGCTTTGTAGCTATAGCCAATGAGTGATTGTTTATGTGTGTAAGCACCAGTAATGTTAATGCACGTACACTCAGAGAATACTATAATTGTAGAAATGCCGTTAATAAAGTGAGCTTTGTAGTTAATCCATACTGGATCGTCTCACTGCTCCATAAGCCCGCCTCCAACACTGTTTAATATCTTTATTAATGAACTGAATGAAGGAATCGAGTGCACCCTCAGTAAGTTTGCAGAGGGCACTAAGTTGGATAGGAGTGTTGATCTGCTGGACAGTAGGAAGGCTCTGCAGAGGGATCTGGACAGGTTGGATCGATGGGCTGAGGCCCATTGTATGAGGTTCTACAAGACCAAGTGCTCCACCCTACACTTGGGTCACAACAACCCTATGCAACCATACAGGCTTGGGGCAGAGTGGCTGGAAAGCTGCTCAGCAGAAAAGGACATGGGAGTGTTGATTGACAGCCAGCTGAACATGAGCCAGTAGTATGCCCAGGTGGCCAAGAAGGTCAATGGCATCACTATCAGAACGAGTGTGGTCAGCAGGAGTAGGGAAGTGATTGTCCCTCAGTATTTGGCACCAGTGAGGCTGCACCTTGCGTGCTGTGTTCAGTTTTGGGCCCCTAACTACAAGATGGATGTTGAGGTGCTGGAGTGTGCCCAAAGAAGGTAAACAAAGCTGGGGAAGGGTCTAGAGCACAAGTCTGATGAGGAGTGGCTGAGGGAGCTGGAGTTATTTAGCCTGGAGAAAAGGAAGCTCAGGGGAGACCTTAATTGCTCTCTATATCTACTTGAAAGGAGGTTGTAGTGAGGTGGGAGTCAGTCTTTTCTCCCAGGTAACAAGTGACAGGACAAGAGGAAGTGGACTCAAGTTGCATCAAGGGAGGTTTAGGTTAGATATTAGGAAAAAATTCTTCACTGAAAGAGTAGTCAGGCATTGGAATAGGCTGTCCAGGGAAGTGGTGGAATCACCAGCCCTGGAAATGTTGAAAAGGCATGTGGGTGTGACATTTGGGGATATGATTTAGTAATGAACACAGTGGTGCTGGGTTAATGGTTGGACTCATTAATCTTAGAGGGCTTTTCCAACCTTAAGGATTCTATGATTCTATGAGTCTATGCTTTGTACCACAGTAAGGCCAAGGTACAGGACACAGGAAGCTTCCTTTCCTCTTAGAGCAGCATACACCCATAAGCTTGGAATCTTGGCAGACCAAGAGATGCTGACAGAGCTCCTGACTCCAGAGAGAACATTCCCAAGTGGGACAGAGAATTGGATGATTTTTTGCAAAACAATTTAGCAAAACACTGCAGACTACTTCCTGTGCATGCCATCTAGTAAGCATACTTCCATATGATTAAGCACCACAAGACTAAGAATAAAGTAAAATGGAAACATTAGAGCAAGTGTTGGTAGGCCATACATTTTCCTTGACCTATATACAGTTTGACTCAATTTGCAATATGTTATTTGAATAAAAATAAAGGCCACATATAAATGTTTTACTTATTGCTTCCTCATGTATATTCCTTTTATTTTTGGCATTATGGAAATCACAGATTAATTTAAATTTTGCTTTAGAAGTGTATAGATTCTGCTATTTACCTGAAAATCAGTATGAGGATAAGGTTAACCTTATTACCCACATGCATATTGAACAGCAATCAAATAATCAGCACTCCACTGGTGGGATAACACTATATAGTGATGTAACTATACAAAATTTCATTATTGTATAATATAAGCCTCAAACTCCTATGAGACTTCTAATTATACCCTTCACCCTCTTCTCGCTCCTTTTTCTAGTTTGCACTAAAAAACCCTAAGCAAACAAAGAAACAAAAAACCCCTAAACAAAACCAAAAAACAACCAACTCACTATACTTACTTTCATTAGGTTCAGTACAGAAGAAGCAAAAAGCCAATTAGTGCATAGGACTGCTGAACTGCATAGAAATAAATTAAAAATTTGTCCTGATTATTTACACCATAATTTATAATCAATTATTTTTCTTTCTCATTTCTAGAACATTTTTTCATAACTCCTTAAGCCCTTCAAATTATGCACATTATAATATCTGATGATACTGATACGTAATATCATATACATTAATGTAGCTATTTTTTAAAAAAATTGAACCAGAATTAGGTTATAAGGTTTTTTTTATTGTTAGTTTTTCTCAAATACCAGAGAGTTGAAGGCATGCATTCTCTATGCTTTTAACTGATATCATCTGAGATGTTGATTTTTTTTTACTACAATAGTGAAACACAACCAACAACATAAAATAGATAATTTAGGATTGTCATAATTTTATCCAGTTTGTTAAAAAAATTTTTAACCACAAATTTTGAAAGCATTCATCTTCATGAATTCTTATGTGAATAATCTGGTATTAGTTTGAGCAAGTGCTCAAATCAACTTGATTAAGATGACAACCACCGAACTCATAATCAACATTGAATCATGAATGCCCTTGTGGGAGAAAAAAAGATATGGGCCAAATCTAGTTCAATTTGTACTAAAAGTTTAAAGATTTCTTCAAATATTCGTCCAAATTAATTTAACAAAAAAGTTTTTACCTGAGGCTTCCACTAGAATCATGCTTGAAGGGACACATTTCAAGAGGGACTCTGACTGCAGAGTGAATACATGGCAAGAGCCCTCACATTTTAAGTTACAATTGTGATTCTGTGATTTAATTACATATTTCATCTTTACTATTTTGAGGTAAACATTAGAAGAGCATTTAACTATTCTTTCTCTTCTAATCTGAAATGCAGGTACTGGGGGTCTAGGATGAGTACTTCTTAACTACAAAGAATAATTCACAACAGATAATCTTCATAAAAATCAAAGACAAAGGGTTCCTATGTGAGAAAGAGCTCTGGGGTAAACTATCCCTTCCTGTTAACTGCATACAGTTCACACAGATCAATCATAGACAGCTGGTCTGGGGTGGTAGTGGGGTGTTGGTTTAAAAAAACTAACCAACCAACTGCAAATTAAATATGTAGAAATTGGGTGATCAGAGTGTTTTTCCTAGCAAGAATCAGCTTATCTTGCTTGCCCTGTAGACCCCACTCCACATCCAACTGAACTGACGTACTTATGTACTAAAGATTACATTTGTGTGAGTGTACTATCTGTATGGAAATCACATGTATTATCAAATACATATTGCACACCAACACTGGAAATACAAATGGGGTAGAGGAAAATACTTAACTGAGTCACTCTTTCTACCTGTGTTAGGCAGATAGTAGAAGTAAAAAGAGGAATCTTCTCAGTACATTCAATTTACTCCCATTGTCCACCTATGAGGAAAAAATCTATTTCACGCTAACAGCCTTCAATTAAAAGAGCTGGAAGATGATGAAAAGGAGTTTTCTATTCCTAACAGTTACATCTGATTTCTATTCAGTTGCAAAATCTATCCTTTATTTTGATGTAATTGAAAATGTGATAGTGGAAAGTTAAAAAGGAAGTGCATTAAATAGAGGAGGGAGAAAGGTAAGAGTAGGATAATAAGAGAAAGCATTAACATTTATTTATTACAAATTGACTGCACATTCCTGCAATTTCCAAATTAGGACTCATTTACGAGAACTGAACCAGCTCCTGTAATATGCAGAGCATGTATTTCTGTATTCCTGCATAGTGGCACAAGGCACTGAGCCAAAAACACATGATTCCAGCATTCACTTCTACAGTCATACAGGTTTTACAGCAACCCCAAACTAGTACAATGAACACTTTGGTACAATAAAGTTATAAAGGGAGGAAATAACTTTGTTTTACACAGAGATGAAAAGAGGGGGATAAAAGAGACAATTGTCATATTCCAATTTATTTGTTTAAAGTTTTATAGCTTTAAAGTAAAAAAAAAAAAAGTGAATTTAAATACTGTAGAATCTAATCCCAGATCTATATTTAGGTTCTTAGCTGTCAATAAGTACATCAATTTCAATAACTAGCATATGCTGCACTAAGTATGTAAAGCAAGTAAAATCAATTAAGGCATTAGTACAGGATATTTAGATTGAATTACCCAAATATAACAAGCATATTCAACACTTATGGCAATATTTACTTTCTTATAGCCACATGAGTTTTTGACAGAGACAGGGATTAAAGATGGAAGGATCCTTACAGCCCTCTATGTATTATTTACACAAAGAGGACATAGTTCCAATGAGATTTTTTACCTCATGGTAATCCAAGGCAGCATGTGTTGGGCATGTTACTGCTTCTTTACATTCATGACTCTGCACAGTAAATAAAATGTTAGGTTATTCTAGGACTGCTCCTTATGAGTGCGCAAATAGGGCAAGGGATGCAGAGACTGAGGTATTGGATAGCACCACAGTTCAGCATTCAGTGGGAGGGGAAGAAGAGGACTACGTTCAAATCAGTGGAAGCCAGTTGATGTCATCTTTTTGGATTTCAGCAAAGCTTTTGATATTGTCTGTCATGGTATCCTTCTGGACAAAATGTTCAGCACACAGCTGGACAAAAATATCATGCAGTGGGTGGCAACTGTCTGATGGGTCAGGCACAGAGGGTAACAGTGAATGGGGTAACATCAGACTGGTCACCTGTCACTAGTGAAGTTCCTCAGGACTCCATCATAGGCCCTGTTCTCTTCATCATCTTCATAACTTACTTGGACACAGGACCGGAAGGGATACTAAGTGAGTTTGCTGACGATACAAAATTTGGAGAAGCTGTTAACTCCCTCAGGGACAGAGAGGCCCTGCAGAGAGACCTTGACAAATTAGAGGACTGGGCAATCACCAACCATATGAAGTCTAACAAGGGTAAGTGCCGGATTCTGCACCAGGGATAGGGCAAACCTGGATATTTGTACAGACTGGGGAATGAGATGCTGGAAAGCAGTCCCATGGAAAGGGACCTGGGGGTCCTGCTCAATGGCAAGTTGAATATGAGTCAGCAGTGTGCCCTGGAAGCCAGGAGGGCCAACCATGTTCAGGGGTGCATCAGTTACAGCATCGCCAGCTGGTCGAGGGAGGTGATTGTTCTGCTCTGCTCTGCACCAGGGTGGCCTCACCTTGAATATTGTGTGCAGTTTTGGTCACTGCAATATAAGAAAGACACTAAGCTATCAGAGAGTGTGCAAAGGAGGGCAATGAAGATGGTGAAGGGCCTAGAGGGGAAGCCATATAAGGAGCGGCTGAGGTCACTTGGTCTGTTCAGCCTGGAGGAGACTGAGGTGAGACCTCATTGCAGTCTACAGCTTCCTCGTGAGGGGAAGTGGAAGGGAAGGCACCAATCTCTTCTCTCTGGTGACCAGTGATAGGACCCAAGGGAATGGCCTGAAGTTGTGTCAGGGGAGGTTTAGGTTAGATATTAGAAATAGGTTCTTTACCCAGAAGGTGGTTGGGTGCTGGAACAGGCTCCCCAGGGAAGTGGTCACAACACCAAGCCTGACAGAGTTAAGGAAGCATTTGGACAATACTCTCGGGCACATGACATGACTCTTGGGGATGGTCCTGTGCAGGGCTAGGGGTTGAACTCGATGATCCTTGTGGGTTCCTT
>JAXCLP010000539.1:0-10206 GCA_035584035.1 Lepidocolaptes lacrymiger | reverse complement strand
TCCCAAAAGCTGTTGTAGCAGACCTAAGAGTGGAATGAGGGAAGGGTTGGGAGAAAATACTCCCCTGTGTTCCTCCCTAAGGACAGGTACCATTATCACTAAACCCCCAGAGGTAGCAATGTAGATCAGGACACAGGTACAACCTTGTAACCACATTTCAAATGAGACCCACTGTTGTTATGTTCATAACAGAACAAAGCCAAAGTAAGAACTCCAGAATGATCGCAGCCATCTGACCAATACTCATGGATCTATTAAGAGTGCTTATGCCTGCCACAGCTTTTGGTATGAATTTGTACCAACAAAACATAAATATATTGTACAATGCACTCCGTATCGATAGTAAACTCAATGTACTCACAAAGAAGCAAGAACTGTTATCCAATTCCCTGTTTTTGTCATCCTTCTGTAGTTGCCCTCCACTTTTGGGCACCATTTTGTCTTACTTCAAGGAAGAATTAAGGTACCTATGTTGGCCAAGAAATAATCCCTCTCCTTTAAATTTAGAAAACAGAACTTTAATTAGAAAAAAAAAATATGAAAGGATAACAGTTTCTAACCACAACACATATATATATATATATATATCTCCAGAAAAGAACCAAACAACAACAGTTTATAATAAACTCCTCCCCCCAAAATGACAAAACAAGCAGTTAAAGGGTCTTTTGGCTGCCCTCCCAAAAAAACAAAGGTGAGTGGGATGCAATTATATCTACGGACAGCAGGCGGCGATGTTGTGCCTCAGCCACTGGCTTCTCTCTCAGGGGTTGCAGTTATATTTACGGACAGCAGGTGGCGATGTCGCGACTGGCCGGCTGGGCTCTCCCTCAGGGTGATGGCGGGCAGTTCCCAGGTCAGCTCCCATGAGAAAATCAGAAAGAAGAGCAGCAGCAATCCTGTCTCCACAGGGGCAGGAAACAGGGGCTTCTCTCTCTCCTCTTTTCCTCACGCCAGTCTTTACGGTGTTCACAATTGCTCACAGATGAAGACCGTAGAGTTGGATAAGGAAGAATAAAGAACAAGGTCCCACTATCCAGTGATGCTGGGATCAGAGTGTTTGTCTCCCCTTCCTCCTCAGCCCATTGAGAGCTGAGCTCCTGACTTGCCCAGAAAACACAGAAACCCCGACCCCTTCTTGCCACCAGAGCCCGTCTTGCCTCCCCCTTCCAACCTGGGGAGAAATCAGGACAAAAGACTCTGGCTGAAACAGATAACATCAGGATATGCGCATCCTTTGTGTCCTTTGTTAACCATCTTTACCGACACTAAGGCATTGGCTCCAAGGTTTTTGGAAGGAATTCCAACTGAGGTTTGAAACTCTAACAATTACAAAAAAGAAAAAAAAAAGAACTTTTTCATGTAGGATGGAAAATCTCTTTGTTCTTACAAGTAGAAGAAATACACAGGTTGCAGTATTTTTTGAATTGTTCTCTGGAACAATTTATTCAGATTTCTACATATCCGTTAATTGGTATTGTGTGTTTATTTCTTGGTTTGTTCTTCAGTTTCTGTGGAGATGCCTTGAAGTTGCTCTGATCCAACAGTAATCCTGAAATTGGGATTAGAGGGTTGGAAAGCACAATAAATACTTGCATGCCATCTGGAGCACTCTGAGAGGACAGAAATATGATCTACAGTGAAGAGCAGCAGCAACTATTAGGTGAGTTACTGTCAATTGATAACTTCAGGTCTTTCAGACATGTAAAAACTCTGACCTCTAGTGACTGATGGGATATATAGTCTCTTCCTCCCTTTCAAAATAAGCTTAATAATGAAAGAAACTCTCTATAGCTCTTTATTTCTACTCATGAAGATAAATATATATGAATCTTGGATTAGTCATCTGTGTGAATGTTAATGAAAACTTTCAAGCTCTAATCCTCCTTTCTAGGCCAAACTACACAGGAAATCCTCCTTTCTATTTCCTTTTGGCAATTTTAATTCCACACAAAAGTCTTCTTCAGCCGATTTGAATAGATTTTGAGTATGTTTCATAAGATGTGATCTCAAATGTTTCTCTGTCTGTATCAAAGAATACAATCTTACTCAGATGAAAGATGAAACCTTTTCAACATTTCTTCTCCCTGTTTATTGGAATATTTTTACCTTTCTTCCTTCTACAGATAATTTGAGTGAAAGGAAAGAATAGAATTCTTCATTCTCCAAAGAGGAAGATAATGAGTTGGTTCCTTTCTTGGCCTCATCTGAGCTGCAACTGACACAAAAACTGAGTATGCAAGAAGAGTGGCATTTGCTTGATTTTAACTTATGTTCTCGCATCTAAGCTCAGCTTCAGCACCCTAGGAAATTTGGAAATTATATGTCAATGGACTACAATGGCAAGGTATGCCTGTTGACTCAGGACTGTGAAAATAAAAGGATGGCTGTATTACAACTTGGAATAATGAGGCACAGTAATAGTGGTCGTACAGAACAGAACAAGATACCAAAAAGTCACTGGTGTGTTCAAATATAAACAAAGACAGAAACAAAGGTACCTTTTTACAATGATAATGGAAAATTGTGTCCTTTGTATGGGAGAGAGAATATCTCTGGAAAATAAGATCAAATGGATATTTGTGTTTCACTTGGAACCAAGTAAATTTTTTGGTTGAAATCTTAATGTCTAAGGAATTTGGTTTCAGTCTAGAGATGTTTGTTCATGTTTCTTTGAACTCATAATTTTTTTATTTAAATAACTAAGGTTGCTGAATACTGCATTTCTCTATCAGGATTATTTGGCTGCTAAACCAAATTGATGATTTTTAAGAGAATTTAAGTGAAATGTCTGCCTGGTAAGCACCTTCATTGTGTCTAGAGCTTCAGGTACTGCTAAGCAGAGATAGAGCAAATGTATAGGAAAAATGTATAGAAAAGAGGTATATTTTTGGAGTGAATAGATTACTTCTTTACTGTACTTAATCTGAGAATTTTTTTTAATACCCGAGTGGAAGTGCCAAGACTTTACTTTGTAAGACAAGAATGATCTTTAGATGAGGTACATGAATTGATGACATCACAGAAATTTTATGTGTGCAAAAACAACTCACAGTAATTAAACTCCAATATTCGTGCTTTTCTAGAGAGCATTTAATCTGTAATTGTTCACTTCTGAAACAGCGTGTATTCAGGTATTGTGTACTATTTACTATACCCTTTTTTTAGTTATTTACTAAAAATAACACAGGCTGTAGGCTTTGCCCAGAGGAAGTCGGCTCAAAAGTCTGTGTATTACCTCAAAAAATAAGACATGAGATGTCTAAATATTCCAGTTACATGTATGCTGCAGCATTCTGAAATGGCAACAAGCTACATTAATTCTTAAGCAAGTATTATTCTATCATTTGCATGTTATTGAAAAAGGGGTTTTATTCAATACTACAGTTACTATTTAAGTTTTTTTGTTGAATATTTAGCCCAATGTGTGGCTCTTCTTCTGAAGAATTTTTCTTTACCATTTAACATTTAGAGATACAAATTGAACATCTTGATGTTTTACTAAATAGTTTATTCTATTTTCTGAATTTTACTTAAGCAAACCTCTTCTTGAAGCAAAGAGAACCAAGAAATGATAGCAGCTTTTGATTAACAGCAAGAATGGTTCATCACCTGGGAAAGCACACACTCTAACTTAAGTTTATTCTGTTAGAGGTTTGTATGCAATGAGTATGAAAGAGACTCCCTGTCCTTTCATACGCATAAGAAAAGAAATACAGCTACCAATAAAACTTGATCTACTTTACTGGTTACAATTTTTTGTACAGCTTTATATGAAAGTCCATTTCCACAGATTTCACAGAAGGTTAGGAAAGTTTATAAACAAGGAAAGCAGAAAAAACTCTATTCATTTTACTGATTAACTCCAAGTGGTTGCTTCAACAAGATTAACACTGTGACTCATGTCTTTTGCCTTTATGGAAATAAGTAAACTGTTAGAAATAATCAGATCTTTAAACATACACTATCTAGTTTTCTTTGATGTACTTGAGATTTTTTAGAATATAAGCCATAGAAGCCAATATCTATATGTTTAAACCATCCCATTTTCTTGTATGTTAGAAAATTCTCCTTTTACTGTCCCTGGTGAACCTGTTGGTTACCCACTTACTAATATTAGATTTCAAGAGCATGTTGTAGCATACATCGATTCCATCTACTGGATGAAATGACTTTTTCCAAGAGCACAGGGGATGAAGGTCTTCTGCCATCAATATGCAGGTTGTATTTATGGGAACAGAACACTGAATGTGTGAAAGGGCAAATGTAAATGATGAGTCAGGTCTGAATTATATCAGACAGGCTTTGGCTTTGTTGCCCTACCTTGACAGTTCACTTGCTAGAGGCATAATATAAGCAAATTAGAGCCCTGTGTCAAGTCTCTGTAGAGGTTCTACTTGTCTTTCACAATGTGGAACATCAAGCCAAAGGGGAATTTAAGCACAAGTCAGTTTTATGACTGCAGGTATTTTCTACGATGTGAGTTTCAGAGAAATAAGCTCGGGGAATTCAAGCACACTGAATTTTTTAACCTATGTGTTAGCTGAGATGGAAACACAGAGATAAAGGAGGAGGTTTTGAAGGTGGACTTTTATCTTCTATTTGCATTTCCTCAGAGACACATTCCTCCTTGGGATGCGGGTTTGCTTTACACTTGTAGTCACACGATGTACTACAAAATGTTCACATTTTGTACAATGAATCACTGGGTACACTTTTTCTGAAACAACTGCATTATTTGGCATGCTCAGTGAGATACTATTTACGTGATGTGATAATGAAAATATATTTGGCTTGCAGCATCTCCAACAGAAAAAATCCCATGAAATGTGATTTCAGGGTCATTGTGAGTTCAGAGAAGCAAATCCAAACTAAAGTATTCCAACTCATTACTTGGAATCAAATAAAATTTCCTTTTGTAATGTAAATAAAAGAGAAATGTATTTACCATATCTTGTTCCTTTTTTTCTTCCTTGTCCCTCTAATAGGAGTAATTTTGGGGTTTTGTGCATATATTCCTAGTGTAGCTTAGTTATGTTGCTAAATATTTTGAAATATAAATATTTCAAATTTAAAAAAAATAAGAACTACTGAGTTTTATGTAATTAAACAAAAGACAAAATTATATAGCAGTTCAGAAAATAAAAGATTTTACCAGATAGCCTCAGATAGATCAACTTTGACCTTTAAAAACCCAACCCAACCCAAAAACAAACAAAAAAAACCCCAAACCTCAGCAAAAATATTCCCCAAAAAGCCCTGATGTTTTTGTTAGTATTTCTGAACAAAGAACCTTAGTGATGATTCAGGAAAGTGTTCAAATATGATCTTGATGTTTCTTTCCTGTTAATTAAAAAAAAAACCAAAAAAAAATAAAAAAATAAAACCCAGAACAAACCAACCAACCAACCAACCAACCAACCAAAAACCCACAAAGAAACTCCTCCGCAATACATCCCTTCCTCAAAGCTGGAAATAGAACATTACTTCTACTTTTTTTCATGTCTTTCAAAGGCTACTTTTAATTACAAACTGCTGGAGCTCAAATGACATATCCAGTAATCCATTAGTAAAGTCACATAAGCAAAATCTGCAATAGATTTTTTCAAACTAGTAGTTCTTTGGGTGTGGAATGGAGGTGTTATAGGGAATTTACATTCATAATACAAAATTACTCAGTGCTCCTCATTTACCAAAATGTAGAATGAATATCTCTTTTAGACAGCCTGCTACTGCTTTGTATCAGTGTCTAAGTGGAGCCAGCTACGTTCTCTGTTGTAACTTTACTGTGTGTTTGGATGGGACAGTATTGGGTAGGTGCCCATCTTTGACAGGGGTTATTAGCTTCAGGATTTTTTTTTATTTAAGTTAGGTATTAATCAAGTCTAAGTTTTGGTTTCAGTCAAGCAAATTACTTGTAGATCTAATAGTAAAGACGTGAGGATTATAAAGCAGTCAAAATGTGCCTTCAAAATAATGTAAAACATATTTCTACCTGCATGTAGAAGCGTACACTGAAGCCTGGTTCTGGGTGTGAAGTGCAATCCACCAGTTTTCAGAGTCTAGGGAACTATTTATAGCATGGAATATTATGAAAATTATTTTGGTCAAATATGGATCCTAATAATGGACAAAACTACAAATCACCTCTTGTAACAGTTGCCAGGGATGATTGCTGCAATCCTATCCATGCAATAGCACCTGATCCATCTGCAAGGCAAAGAAGCAGTGTGATCTCCGTTTATCACACAGAGAACTTTAGGGGATGACAGATTAGTGATTCTCCAAGTCATATGGCACAAGCAATAGCAGGAAAAAATATATTCACTTGATTTGCTGATTCTAACTCTTAAACTGTCTTTCTGGTCAGCCACATATTTGTCCATTTCAATAAGAAGCAGCATCCATATTACACAGTGCTGTGAAAAACTGGAATGTCCAGTATGTGAGATCTAACTCCTTCTGTAAGGTGCTTGTTACTCTCAGCAGTTCAGACCAGTCTGGCTGGTTGTCCAGTTGAATCCCAAATGGCCTCAGTTCTGAAAAATCCCCCTGTGATTAATGCCTTTCATGTCAGTAGTCTCCCATGCTTCCAAGAGTCTACTATGAGTTTGGTTCCTGATTTCAGACTACGAAACTCTTTCCACCAATGAGAACAGACTGAAGTAGTTTTCCATTCCTAAAGTAAAGTTACAGTGCCGGAAGAACTGCATTTTATTTTTTTTTCCCCAGAAGTGTGCTTAATTAAGTTTGCAGCAGATATTTTGGTCTGAAGGTATGACCTGTAAAATCTCTGGAGATTTTTATTTTTGTTTATGGAAAGGAACTTGAGACTAAGCATCAGAGCATGTTTAAATAAAAGAAAATGCTGCTAGACTAGGCACTATGGTAGCCAAGTTGGATTCTGTCTGAAGACTAGTTTTCTGATCCATTTTAATTTATATCTCTTAGTTTTTGCAGTTTGAAATGGTTAAAAATTGTTGTTGTGCCTTTTTTCCCACTCAAAAGCATTTTAGTTCAAATAAAAACTAATGCAGAGAAGTGACACGGCAAGGTAAATGAAGGATGGGCTAAAAAATCACGATGATACCTCCTATCTATTACTTGTTCTCAGTTTTATCACTGTCTTCCTGTGTGATTTACGGCAAAAATAGTTTCCCTGCTGAATGTCTTGGCTTTTCCACCTCTATCATAGAATTAATAGCTTAATCACTGGCCAGCTGCTGGGTTGTAGATGGCTGTTCTTTCCTTTGTTTGAGAGGACATTTGAAAAATCAGCAAATGTGTTATGGACAGCTTACTGTGACTGTGTATGCCTTTTTAATGTGTTTAAATCCCAGTCAGACATAAGCAAATATTCTTGCATATAGATGTGAAGCTGTTTAATATCACACCTTTGTAAAGGGAAACTCATTGGACACTCCATAGAAGTAGCTGAAAATAAAATTGATTATATGTACTTTGTCAGCTTACCCAAGGAAAGAACTGATATAGTTACTACAGTCATTGCAATTTTATGAACTACTCGTAGTTTTGGGGTTGCAAAAGTAGAAATTTATAAAGAAATTAGTTGAAGTTATGTAAGGGTTTGAAAAACTTAAGAAAACCACTTGCTTTTGTAAACTGGTTAAGATAATGTTTCTCTCGAAGACTAATCTTTAGAGTGAAATTTCATCAACAGTCCATTATAATTTTTAATTTTATAATAAATGTATATTTAGCAATTTAAGATGTTTAATTAAATAATTCACCAAATGGAGTACCTTATATATGCAATTGATTTATTTTAATTTATTGGAAAGATTAATAAAATTTTGACACTCACTAACACTGAATTTTCAAAAAAAATGTGTTAATTTTAGAGAGATTCTGTGCTTTCGTAGCCTAGAAAATGAATTTATAAAGTTGAGACAGATTTTTGATAGAAGTGACTGCAAGATACAATAGTGTCCTATTTTTGCCTTTCCTCCTTGCAGAAAGTTTGAGTTAATATCTAACACAAAATCTTAGTATACAACTCGGTAGCATTTTAGAACTTGAATTGTGAGGGTTTTTTTATTTCTAATCACTATTCTCACTGCCTTGATGTAAGATTTTTAGGTCCTTCTTCCTTACCATAAAGATTTTTTCCCTACTTTTTTCTTTATGTGTTTCTAAATTAAGGGGAATTTAAAAATGCATCTGTGCACTATAGGATTAGTTTGCCTCCAGCTGGCACTCCCATTTTTGTTTTCTGTTTATGATGCTGCTTAAGATAAAGTAATTGCCTTTATCAACTTCTGTGTGAAGTAGTTTCCTATACAGTTATTTTCTAATGGCGCTTTAAATTTTGAGTAAATACATTTTTGTGCAAACAGTTTGAAGTAGTTGGAAAATAGAAATTAACTTCAGGTATTATGTCTGAACATAATCAAATGAGAGTGTAAAAACTCTTTCAAACTTATCTGAATAGGAAGGATATAACCATGGTATTTGTAGATACACATATATTTTTTAGTGACATACAATAGTGTTTCACTATAAATTTAAGTTTAGTCTGATCCACGTACCTTGGAAAAAGACACTGAGAGGAAAACAATATGTCAGTAGGAACATATCAGCAATTTTAAATGCTTAGATTACCTTGCAGCCTTACTAATTCCTCTTTTGTTAGTAGAGTGGGATTTTGTGTTATTCAAATATAATTGTTAAGACAAGCTGTTCTACTTTTGACAGCGCTATTCAAAACAAAATACGACAAAAGAGTGAGAAACTTTCTTGTTGCAAAAATACTGCAGAGGTTTTAAACACTGCTCTGTCTTGTAAACTTTAAGCAGCATGTTCTTAAGTTATCATAGATGGCAACTTTGTCTTTTAAGGAGATACTACACTCAATGTTTCATTAAAAAAAATTTAAAGGTACCAAATTATGTAGAATCATGGAATCATTTAGGTTGGAAAGACCATTAAGATCATTGAGTCCAATCATAAACCTGACACTGCCAACTTCACCACTAAACCACGTCTCTAGGTGCCACACCCTTAAAAGACTTGTAGATGTGGTGTTAAGGACATTGGATTACGGGTGGACTTGGCAGTGCTGGGTTAACAGTTGCACTTGATGACCTTAAAGGTCTTTCCCAAACAAAAAATTCTATGACCTACACATCTTTTGAACACTTCCAGAAATAGTGGTTCTACCACTTTCCTGGGCAGCCTGTTCCAATGCTTGACAATCTCTTTGGTGAAGAAATTTTTCCTAATATACAATCTAAACCTCCCCTGGTGCAACTTTAGGCCATTTTCTTGTCTTCTATTGATTGTTACTTTTGAGAAGATGTTGACTCCCATCTCACTACAACTTCTTTTCAGGTTGTTGTGGAGAGCAACAAGGTCCCCCCTGAGCCTCCTTTTCTCCAGGCTGAACAATCCCAGCTCCCTAGGCTGTTCCTCATCAGATCTGTGCTCCGGACCCTTCCCCAGCTCCTTTACCCTTCTCTGGACACACTGCATCACCTTAATGTCTTTCATATTGTGAGGGTCCCAAAAGTGAACACAGGATTTGAGTTGCCAGTAGAGAGTGCCCAGTGCCCAGTACAGAGACACGGTCCCTGCCCTGGTCCTGCTGGCCACACTACTGCTGATCCAAGCCAGGATTCCCTTGGCTTTCTTGACTACCAAACAGCACCCCCAGGCCCTTTTCCACTGGGCACCTTTCCAGTCACTCTTTCTCCAGCCTGTAGCATTGCCTGGGGTTGTTGTGACCCAAGGGCAGGATCAGGCACTTGGCCTTGTTGAACCTCATCCAGTGAGCCTCAGCCTATCCATCCAGCATGTCCAGATCCCTCTGTAGTCTTCCTGTCCTCCAGCAGATCAACACTCCTACACAGCAGGGTGTCATCTGACTATAACTGAGGGGCTCTTGATCTCCTCAACTGAATTATGGACAAAGATGTTAAAGAGAAGCGTCCCTAATACTGAGTCCTAGGGAACCATGCTTGTAAGCAGCTGCCAGTTGGATTTAAGTCCATTCACCAACACTCTCAAGGCCCAGCCAACCAGCTTAAACAATGAGGATTACCCCCCTACATTGCCTTCCTTTCCCATTGTGGAGGTTTGGGTTGGCACCCTGCCAAGCCCAAGGACTGGCCACATGGATTTCCTGCCCCCCCCACCAAGAGAGAAGGGACAAAAAAGTACCCAAAACGGCAATTTTAGTAAAAGTAT
>JAXCLP010000538.1:0-10233 GCA_035584035.1 Lepidocolaptes lacrymiger | reverse complement strand
TTTCCTAAATTTAAAGGAGAGAGATTATTTCTTGGCCAGCATAATATCTTAGTTCTCTCTTGAACTAAGACAATCATGATGGGGAAATCTAAGAGATTATTGCCCCTGTGTGTTGGCCTGATTCCACCCTATAATTGATGGCAGTTTGAGTTAATACACCTTTGTGTGAACCAGTCCACATTCCCTTCTGCTAAGCCTGTGAAGTCGGTGGCAGCTGCAGGATTAGGTGATGAGCAGAGGGCTGTGACCTCCCTGCTCACTCTCAGGTTAACTGGCATACCTAATCTGCCCCAAGGTTCTGCACCACCAGAAGTTATCCTTCCCCTGGCTCCTAGCACCCTGCCCAGCTCACCCCATCTCCTGAACATAGTCTTATTTTTGCAATAGTAATAGACAACTCACAATATAATATTTATGTACTATTTTCTATGATATAGAATGTTATTCTAGCAAGTCATTTGGTGATTGTTTACATGAAGACTGTAGAATACAGTGCACAAAGAAACTAAAGCAATGGAGGAGAAATCTTTGCACTCCTTGGAATGATCTGAGTGTTTTCAAGGTAGTAAGAAGGGCAAAAAGTTCCCAGCCTTGTACAGGATACATATCCATTTATAAATATGGATAGCAGGAACAAAACATAAACAAACAACAAAACCATATAAATATGTTTTGGCAGCGATGCCAAAACAAAGCAGAAACTTGATAATATTCCTCATATTTAGCTTTAATCACAAAATGAGAAAAGGCATTATCAAACAGGGAGATTTAGAAACAGAAGAGGCAAAGGTGTCACAGTCTTGTAAAAAGAACTTTTACCCAGGGTAAAAAGCAACATCTCCACTTGCCATTATGATAGCCTCATTAATACTGTTTATAAGTTATTATCATAAACATAACTAAATTTGTATCATTCTTAAAACAAAGGGCTCTTCCCCGCCCAAATAGATATTTCAAGAGTGAAAAATACCACAGATACACATCTCAAAAGGAAAGTCAGATCAGCTTATAGAACAGAAGGAGAAGCCCATCCCTGTGAAATGCTCTCAGTATTAAAGCAGACAACAGCGTCATCCCCCAGCCCCACTTGTTCTTTCCTCAAGTTTAAAATTCCAGTTTTACAGAGGAAGCAAAACCCCTCACAACCCACTCATCAGATCAGCTCTGGTTAGGTTTGGAGGGACTCACACCACACAAGTGACCAGTCCTGGACTGTGCTTACAGCACCCACAGAGCAGGATGCCTGGCATCTCTCCGGCTCCTCATCATCCCTGTAGCCAGGGCAGCTTCTTGCATTGATTACTCAACAACACAACAAGAGAAACCACCTTCTCCTCTGCTCAGGTCATTCTATTTTAAATCACAGCAATGGTTGCCTGTTGCTTTGTGGTCAGCAACTTTTGCCCCTGCCTCCCTAGAAGATATGCTGACCTAAAACACTGAGCAGGAAAATATGGGCTAAAATACATGCACAGAACACCATCCCTCAGTTTTACTCCAGCTGTCACTTTTCTCTCACTCAGTCTTCATACCAGTGGTCGATGCTTCCCAAAGTGGCTCACCATGAAACATTCTGCAGGGCCAAGAACATTTCTCCAGAAGGTCATCCTTAACAAAACCTATACCTTGGGCAACATGCCCACCTTAAATGTGCCAACACAGCTACACTAAAGGAGCCACCCTTACAGGTTGCTCCCTGGCACATCATTTGTATTTACACTTTGCACATGATCCTCATCTCATTACCCACCTGCACAGAATCCCACCCTCTCTGAGGTTGATCACCACAATTCCAGCTGAATAAACTCACATTTGGGGAAACAGCCTAATTATTCCTACTGTTTTTTGTTTGCCTTATTTATAAGGGAAAGAATGCCTAAAATTGTGCTTTACCCAGAAATAAAAAACACCAAAACTTTTATAGAGGGAGCGAATGATAACAAAGGGCTTTAAGGGAATGACAATGAAGGGAACTCCAACAAAGTATCCCAACCTTCAGGAATGGAGACTCTGAATGCTCATTAAAGGTGTAGCAGTACAGAAAGTACACCACAATAAACAGAAAGCTTTCCATTTACTGGAGCAATCTTGAATGAGGCCTCTGAAAACTAGACTCACACACACAACTGAACAGACCATCATGTCCACTGTCTTCTACCAAGTACTCTATTATGTATTAATTCTCCTTTCATAACAAGCTGGCAGGGAAGGTGCTACTACTATTTGCTGGCCATCTTTTCTTTTGCTAAAATAAATCCTTAACACTGACCACAATAAAAGAGTTCAGCTTTTTTGTAAAATTCATACTTAAAATAGCCATGAATCTTCCTAATATGTCATTTGACATTTGTTATTACTTGGCTGTGGACTGGCTTTGAATATTTTATGAAATATTTATGGCAGAGGGGGATATGGGATTCATAAGTGCAAGACACATACAATATGTGGAAGATTAGTGACAATTACCACAAGGGTAAAATTAGTATAATCAGCCATCACTTTCTTATGAAAAAAATACAGATTTAATTGGTGGCAGGTGGATATTTCTTCCATTCTAAAACCACACTTTTTGGGGATGATTTGCATATTTCCTTCACTTTTGTAGGATTAAACAAAATTCTGTTTAAATGTGAGCTTTAGCTAATTAACTCATGGCAAACAGAGAAATGTAACGTTCTCTTTAAAGAAACATTTTGCAAATTCCCTTTTCATCCCCAATAATTTGTCAAAAGAAGAGAATAATAATTATGTGCATTACATCCAGCTAACATGCAAACAGATTGTGAGCAGGTGAAAGTTGAATTTATGGGGGGGAAAAAGTTTCTCTTTTTGAGGTTTTTGGAAAGCAGATTCAATCTAAAACCTTAAATTAAAAATTATTGCAAAAGTTCCACGATTAAAAAAGTGTTTATACCTTGGTCACTTGTAATCCTCTAATTTTACGGAAAGAAACACTGAGTTAGGGGAAATCAATTCTTACTGCAGTCAGTTCTCCAAAGCAAGCTGGATTTGGAACTTCCCTAAGTATATTCTGTGCTGCTGGTGACATCCTTCCCAGCTGAGCACCATAAAACACCCTGTGCTGTGGCTCTGTATTGTCCAGGTCCAGCAGCTTGAACTCTGTGAGTCAAACCCAGGCAACTTCCATTTGGTATGGAAGAAATGCTTAAGCAGTCATTTGGTGAAAAGATTTTTCAGACTGAATGGAAATTCAGCTGCTTTTATTTGTGCAGGGCTTGAGACAACATGCACACTTTGAAGAGATTTTGCTTCTTGATTTATACCCGCTGCTAGTGCAGAGGCAGTGAAAATAAGTCAAAACCTGCTCCTGCCTACCTTGCTGCGGTATCCACTGGAATCATATATTTAACATAAAGCTGGAGTTTGCCTTGCATTGCAAATCTGTAGTTACTACTCATGCAACAAGAATTTCAAAGGATAGCTGCAGATGAAGGGCCACTAAACATGTGATTCCAACCTGTGCTTTCAGAGAAGTTTGGATGGGACTCCCTGAAATTACTTACATGTTTAACTTGTGCCTCTTCTAACTGAGCTTAAGAAAGCAACACAGTGACAACAAAACTATATATAATTGCTTTACCGTAATTCATGAACCACCAAATTGATAAATGAAAACACAAGGCATGCTGCTAGTCTGACCTGGGATTAGTACTCCCATGGAGGTTTACACTGTTATTTTCCTTGCTATACACTTTTCCCTGCAGGAAGATTAGCATCTTGAGGGTCATATTTATTTATATATCAAATATTTATTCCCTTTTTTAACAACAAGATTCAAAGCCATTTATTACCAATTTTCCCTTGCCCACTAAAACAGTGTTTCTCTTGCAAATACTGGCACTGCCGTGATTTTGTTCTCTTGAAATCTCTGGGGGTTAGGTGCTTTGGAACCCCATGGGATTATGGCATACACAGCAATGTATTCTGCATAATAACACCCCATCTTAATGCATTTTGTTGTTTTTGTCTAAGAGCAGACCTTAACAGATCCCCCTCAGGAAAAAAAGTATAGATATTTAAACAGATAACACCATTTTTTTAAGGCTCTGAGTTTTTCTCCAAGTGCATACATACCACTTCCATTAGCATTTAAAGGAACGTGAAACAAGGAGAGATCTCTGAGCCTGTTTCATTGCCTGTTGTGAATATCCTGGCTGCAGAAATGTTAATGTTTTTATGTATTACCTCCATCTGCTTCTATCCTGTGAAATTTGGGGGTGTTATTTATAAATATGAATAAGTTTTGAGTTAGTATATGTTTTGCCTATTCTCTAGGCACTATTCATTTTCTTGCAGAAAGCACAGCTGTTGTTGCTTTCATTAGCAAAGGGTCCTTTTTATGTACTTTTGAATTATAATATTGCTTTTTTTCCCCCAGCACTGCTGTTGGTATAGTGTATTGTTAAACCACTCCACAAGTTTAAACCCTTGAAAATGGGGTTTGTAACGGCAGTGCTGGCACACTCTTAGCTACATCGTCATGAGCTCTGATGCTGTGCTAAATGGATTGAGCCACACTGACAGCCCCCACCTCACAACTGAAGTCCCAAACACCTTGAAATACTATTTCAGCAACACAGTTATGTGGTGATACACTGCTTGGATTCAAAATAAATTCTATGAAATTCAAAGAAGCTGTGGGAATGGATAACTGCAGCTGAGGTGCTGGAAATGTCTCACAAATCAATCATCCCAGGTGTGAACAGAATTTCCAGGTTGGTTTCCTACATATTTTATTTTCGTGAGTTTCTTTGAAGTTGAAATCTCCTTTTATTTGTAACATCCTTGCCCTTGAGTCTTTCTTCTTTTCTAAATATTCACTCATTCCCCATAATCCCTTTATTCCGTTCTATTTTCCAGCTGTACCTCCCTTGATACGCCTTTCAAAGGCGAATTGTGCTGAGGCCCATCTGGATGCACGTTACGCTCTTGGTTTTGTCTCCACTTCCCTCCTGGTAGGTGAGCAGCTGGAGCCTCTCTGGATCTTGCTTAACCAGCACTCAGGACAGAAATACTCTGATGGCAGTAGAAGTTACACTGGGGCTCGAGTTGCTCTCAGGCCATGCCCACACCTGTCATGCAGCACCCCAAAATTCTATTTCCCATAAAAGCGTCCATGTGAGCACGTACAGCTAATTAGCTGATTGCTGCAATGTCACACATAAACTCAACCTAAAATAATATCTTTGTGTTCCCATTCCTCTGGAAAAAAAAAAACACATTTCTGCAGACCTCATGGTCAGTGTAATATTCTAATATTTTTAGTGTACTTATATTCCCTTCCATAAGCACTATGCCAGCATGCCATTCTATGGAAGACATATAGACAACATCATATGCACTTGCTGAGGCCTTCTCTGAAGTACAAAAAAAATCCAATCTGTGAAGACTCAGAGGTATTCTGGCTTCATTAATATTCATATATTAGAACAAATAAATGTGGATTTTTGGATTATATCCAATTGAAATACCACATCAACCTGTGCCTTTCTTTTGAATGATTAAATATTGTACCAAAATAATTTTACTGCTGTTATTTAGGGGGAAAACATGATGAGGAAAACCAGAGAAAATCTGTGTATCAGTAGGCTATGCAGCAGATTGCAGTGGAGGCAGCCCTGCCCTTTGGTGCATTCCCTTCCCTGCTGCAGGGTACTCCTAAGAGCTGGCTGGGAGGGTGGGCACACCTGTGGCCACAGGGCAGGCTGTTCTGCAGCCATGATTTTGAAGGGACCTGGCTGAGCCTGTCTCCTGCACCGTGCCAGACACACACCCAAGCCTCCCCTCGGGTTTCTCTGATAGGTGTTTGAGCAGCCCCACACCTGCATATGGGTCAAGGCAGACTGTATCCTGACCCCAGTACCAGGGGGAACAGTAACATGGCTTTTCCCAAAAGCTGGCTAGAAAAGCCCCATCCTTGACTGCCTGCCTATTAAAGCCTGTGCCGGAAGCAAGAGTGTTAAAAGTACAGCCATTTGCAGTTGTATTTCACTGTTGAAAAGCTAGATTTCTGAGATACTCATTAAAAAATGAATTCAGACAGTGTCCTTGAGACAGTTAATGAGATATGCTAATTTAAAATAAATAGGTCTGGTATGAATACTTGATAAGAAAACATCTGCTTGGATCTGTTGCTCACTTTCAAGGGACGTAACTGGGTTTGAAGATGATAGGATATGATAAGGATTATGCAGCCATCTTGAAGGCAACAGTTTAAAAGAACTGATTGTTTTTCAGGTTAGCCCTAAAAGACACTCCTTCCATCTTACCTCTTTTGCATGTAGGGACTGAAGGCTCGCAGGCCTGGGGCCAGGAAGCCACTAAATGAATTAAGAGGAGCCTAAATGGCCATCAAAGCCATCAGAGAGAAAAGCAGTTCTAAGGCACTACATATTCCCCAAACAGATTTAGCATATCTGACAAAGAGAACAGATTTTGCCTGAGAGCCACTGTTAGAAGGAACTGAAAGCATCACCCACAGTAACTGCAGAGTGTGTCACCCTGTGTTCCACCTGTATGGCACGCTGTGGGTGGCAGCCAGTGTGTTCCTCTGGGTGAGCCAGCACAGAAGGGCATTTTAACTCCCCTGACCTTGGCAGTGAAGCAGAATGACTTCACAATAGAGATGGATGCATAGGTTTGTCTCCTGGAGGTGCTGTAGGTTTTATTATTGTCTTGGAGGCTTTTTTGACTCAGTCACAGAAGTGTGTTATCTCATTTTTAAATAGACATGCTTCCACCATCCCTTGGAAGTAGCAGCTTGGATAACATCTTGTAAAATTCACAGAGCAGCAAAAGGTGGCAGGAGAAATCCTACTGCTCCTTGCATCTAGTTAACTTTCCTCTGAAAAATAAAAAATTCTATCCCCAAGATGGTCCCATTTTGTCCACCACGACAGAAATGAAATGTTGTGGTGCAAGCAGTTCAGCTCCCTGGCTATGGGTTACAATAAAGCTTATTTACTATTGCTGAGGGGTTTGAGCTTTACAGTCATATAATGACATAGTATACAGTGCTACAAAATGTTCTATACGTTTAGAGACATTCAATATTCAGAGATCGTTGATAGAGACCTTTTTGAAAATTTTAGATCCAAACATTTGAATTTTTAATTTAAGTCTACCCTTTTTAATTTAAGTTTAAGTCATACTCTGTTACAGGGTTTTAATGGTACAGAGCACTCTCAGGCAGTGTCAAAACCTAGTGGTCATTCAATTCATTTTACTCAATAATATGAATTTAGGACTTTAATTCCCTTCCACCACACTATTCCTTTCCAGTTGCATCAGTGCAGCCAGGAGTGGTCTGAGCTCAGGCTGTGCCTGTGCCTGAGGAGATGTTCTCAGAAGTACCATTTGCACCCCAAGCCTGACTCAGACTGAGGTTGTTCTCCATGGTAAGCTGGGAGCAAGACTTCACTGGCAGGTCCTATTGCATTGTGACATTTCCTTGCCTCTGTCTCTACCAGCTTTAGGACCGTGGCAAAAAGTCAACATGCTGCACTCACAGGTCTGATCTCAGCCTTTAGATATTCCTTCTCTAAAAAATACTCATACCTCCAAAATGGACCTGACAGGGTATTTGGAAAACATGACAGTACCTGCCTATATGCTGGTATCCGAATGCCAGCTTTCTTGGGTCATCAGAACAGGCTTGCACAGACTCATATTCCTTGATTTCATGTCTAATAATAGTAGTCAAGTCTTAATTTCAGTTTCTCTCTGGTAAAATCTAACTAATCAAGAAGATAAAACAGATAATTTGACATAAAATACTGGGTTTCCCCTCCATTATTGTAAAAATTGCATTACCTTTTTTTTCCCTCTAAAACAACTTATTAAGGTAATTTTTTGCACAAAGATTTTTATTATATAATCATAATAACATAATTCACTCCTATCATTGTCAGACACATCATCTTTCCTTATGATGTTTTTCTCTCCTTTTCCTGGGTTGCTATGTATACGTGCAGTCAGCATCATGCTGAGTCATTTAGCAAATGCATCAGATATTCTTATAGCCCAGAATTTTATGTTTGTGCTGGGAACTTGCAGCTCCCAGTAACATGAACTTCAAATCCACTTTACTCATGTCTTTAACATAGAGTTTGATCCCTGAGTTTATTTGTGACAATAAATGGAGAATTTTATAACAAATAGTATGCACTGATGTGCACTTGGTTAGTTGTAATTATGAAAGATGATTGCACCCTTCCCAGTTAGTGCTCACTGCTGCAGCTCACTGCTGCTGAGATGGCTACTGGACTTCATGAATAAATGATCTATACCAACACAGCAAGTTCTGTTACTCTGAATATCTTGTTCAAATGGTGTGAATACCAATATTCAGTGTATAAAACATAAGTAGAAATGGTCCAAAATATTCTATGAAATTAGTGATTACCAAAATTGTAATGTTGATTCAAACTCTTACCTATGCATCATGTAAAATGGGAATATCTGAAGATATAGAATTGGGGCCAGATTTCAGCATAACAGATATTAGCCAAGTTGTCATTAAGCCACTTGCTTTTTATTTAAAAAAACTCAGTCATATCTCTACCGGGTATAAATCAGGAACACTTCAAATGCTTCATTATATATATAATTTATAGATGTACAGAAACTTCATTCCCAAGTCATGTAAGTTTGAACTTTACTGCATAAAGGACAACAGAAGTCAATCTACATTACAATTGCTGAGTAATTCAGCAGAGAAAGAAAATGCATTATCCTTAACACTGGATAAATTGCTTTCTATGTCTTTAATAAGATGGGTTAATGGTCAGCCATCAACATGTTTATATATTTAGCAACTAGTCTATTAGATAATCTCCAGATTAATTTTGAGGAATCTCTTTGTCATGATTCCCTTTGCTACAGCTAAATTCAAAGGTTCCACTTGCACTTTGAGCTAGGTTGCATGAGTGCTAATGAAGCACACCATAAAGCCCTTGCTTTTCTGCTCCTTGTACCTTGCTTAATCTCCTTTATGAACATGTCACTCAGTCCTGTACAACAGCTTAACAGAGTGTGTGTGCCGTGCTGGGAGCCAGCTGGGAGGCTCTTCGTACAACACCGTGGGGATGGAGGTGAAGCCTGGCTGACTGGCAGCACTCACAGGGCTGCCACCGCCCTGCCCTCGTGCCTTACGCTTTGCTTATGGTGATTAGTAAATATTAATAGTATTACTTGTGTTGCCTGGAGAGCTCAGTGGAGATTAGTGCTTCGCTGCTCATTATGCTGCACTGACACAAAAAGAGACGGGGAGGGGAAACAGGACATGAGCAGGTGCCTGGCATGAGAGGCAGGAGTGCTGCACACACAAGGGCTGTGGCCCAGGGAGGACTGGGCTTTGCTGTCCTGAGCTGTGAGTGTCACATCCTCACCTGTCAGCTCCTCTCCGTACAGGCAGGGACTCACCAGGTCAGGGTGCTCTGCCCCAGGAACACGCTGAGCTCAGAAGCCAAGTCAGACCTTTCTGCATTAGTTCCAAGTGACTGCTCCAGGATCACTAACGCTTGGAGATACCTGCAATGCACGGACATTTGGCAAATCCTGCTAGTGCCTGTAATGTCATAATAAACTGACATATTTATGTGCATTTTATGTCTTTTTGTGATGCATCTTGGGGATATGATTTTTCATTTTTGCCATAATCAGTCACTCAGAGAACCGGTACCTTTCCACAGACAGAAATAATGCATTGACACTGCCTGACTGCAATATATTAAAATTTAAATTACCCTCTGGTCTGCTGTAGGAATTGTATTAACTGATCCTAAACACACAAAAAAGGCAGAACAATAAAATTCAGGGAATGATAAATTACTGATATTCTTTCATATTTCATAAAGAAAAGATTTGATAATGGTCTGAAGTTTACTTACTAAATGTTTATAAACGCTAAAACAATTTTTTAAGTAAATCAGTATAATATTCTAAGTTAAGAAGACATTCCTCTCTGATATTTGGCAGCTTTAACCACAGCTTGGGTAAAAAACAATTTGCAGTAACTCTGAATTGCCATTTAAATTGGGGGCATGCACAGTCTAATTGAGAAAGTGTGTTACAAGCCAACAAGCCAGAGTCACAACCAGCAACTTGAGTTCCCCTTGGCAAGCCCACCATAATCCTGATGCCTAAGGTCTGGGGTGAATTTTGTGGATTTTTGGGATTTTAGAGGTATAAGTTTCTTGCTCACATATTAAG
>JAXCLP010000537.1:0-10235 GCA_035584035.1 Lepidocolaptes lacrymiger | reverse complement strand
AGAGGAAGGGGTGACGTGGCCAGCTCCTGGCGACAAGATCTCTGCACACAGGACATGTGAGGGGCAGCTGCCCCCGATGTGGTGAGATTGGGAGAGGAGGCTCCTGCCCACGGGATGTGATCTCTGGCTGAAGGTCTGCAGCCCTGGCAGGAGGGACAGGGCTGAAGAACAGCCAGTGGTCCCAGCAGCCACCACCAGAGCCTTGGTCCTGTGTGCTGAGGCTGCTGTGAGAGCACTGCTCCCAGGAGCACCAGGAGGTAGGAGTGCAGGGGGGACAGGGGGGAGATGCCTCCTGTCCAGGGACAGAGGTGGGAGATGATGAGTTTCATGGTGTTTTGAGGAACCTCTAGACTGGGGACGGTGCGGCACGGCAAGCCCTGGGGACACATCGCGGATGGGGCGGTGATTTCCCAAATCTCTGCGGGGCTGATGCCTCTAGATGGCAGGAGAGGGGCTGGGATCGCACGGAACGTCCTTTCCCTCCTGCTCCTGCAGCGGCTCGGCAGAGCCGGCCCTGCGTTCCCGGCCGGTGGGGAAAGAAACAGCCCGAGCCCGGGCAGAGCAGCAGAGCTGGGGAAGGAACTGCAACACTGCCTTGTACTTTAAGGGGCAATCTGTCCCCTTCTTTAATCCTAGAAGTGTAGCTGGGGTAGCACAGTGGGATTACAAGCAGCGTGTTCCCGGTGCTCATGCCAGTGGATTGTTGCCCAAGGGAACCTGTGGATGCTCCTTCCCTGGAAGGGTCCCAGGCGAGGCTGCAACCTGGGCTAGTGGAAGGTGTCCCTGCCCCTGGCAGGGGGTGCAATGAGCTGGGCTTTAAGGTCCCTTCCCACCCAAACCACGCCGTCGCTGTGTGAGATACCCCAGAGCAGCTGGGCGTGTCCGATCCAAACACGGCCTCTTGCTGCCAGGGAGCAGCACAGCTGGCAAATGCCAGCCCTGGCACACTCACCGAGCCCTCCCCAGCCTCTGGTCCCAGCCATGCCATGGAGCAGGGCAGGGCAGCACCACACCAGGCAGCCTTGGCACGCCACAGACACCAGTCCCTGTGGGCTCTGTGCTCACAGCAACCCCACTGAACACACCTTCGCACCCGTGACCAGAAAGAGCTGGAAACAGGGAAATCCAAAGAACCAGATGCTTGGACCGTTTAATTTTTTAGGAATTAGGGGTCTTACACTGCAGAATGGGGCCATCCTTTAATTCCCCAGCATCAATATGAAGAGGAAGCCCTTCACCACGTCCATCATGAACCTGATCACCCTCAGGAGGAGCTGAACAGCAACTCTGCACAGTGGTTTTAATAACTAACCAAATCTTGGTTGTGCTGATCTTCTCTGCTTCACTACTACCCCGAAATTAAATTTGCATTTCTTCCTTTTGTTTCCAGCACGGTAACTCTGATCCCAAAATAATAAACAAAACATGTCTTGGCTGCAGAGCTTGTCACTGGCGGACAGAGCAAGGCTGAGTCAGTGTCAGAAAATGGCTCATTTCCCCTATTTCTTCTCATTCTAAGCCCTCTAAAACCTAACCCCTACGCCTTTGATAGCAAGGGCTGACTGAGAGAGGGGAGAGAGAAGCAGGGGAAGCACTGCCACTACCCCTCTATGGAGGGAATCCCTGAGCCAGGCTACAGGGATTGAGTCCTCGTGGCCTCAGCAGGTTCTTTCCCATGAGAAGTCCACTTTTCCTCCCCTCTCCCTGCATCCTCTTTCACACAGAAAATCCCACCGTTGCTGAATGTCCAGGCTGAGTTGGTTTCATTTTAACCCTCCTCTTGTTTTGCCCAGATGAGGAACAGCCTCTCCAGAAGTGGAGCCAGCCCTCAGGTCCTGGTTATAACACTCTGCTCAAGCCAAACCTATCCAGACAGCCCAGAGAAAAGTGGGGGGCTCCACAAAAGGCAGTCCCAGCCCAGAACCCTTGGGTGCACACAGGCCATGTGATGTGCAGGCCAAGCTCAGGGTGCAATTCTGGAGAGAACCTCCCAGAGGCAGTGCCAAACACATGCCCTGGTAACAGAGCTGGGTGTGAAGCCTCCCCGTGTGTCAGGACCTGCTGGATGCACACAGGAATTGCCCAGGAATTGTTCTGCACTGCTGTGCCAAGATTTCTTATCCACCCCACGCACTGTTTTTAAGCAGAAACGATAAAAATCCCCACTGGCAGGAGCTCTGAGCCTTGCTTGTTTGGTTTTACTAGTCCACAGGGTAGAAAAGCTCAGTTTTGAGACAGGGAAAGCCCAGATCTGATGAAAGGGAAAGATTCAAAGAGGATTTTAAAGCAAAAGGTTTCATGAGTGTCCCTGCCTGCAGTGGGGGGTTTGGAACTGAATGATCTTTAAGACTCGTTCCAATCCAAACCATTCTGTGATGATTCCATGGTTATTCATCACAGCACACACCCCAGGCAGGACTTCCCCTTCCACCTACCATGTTCCCATTCCACTCAGCTACAGCCAGACCCACACCAAAACCTCACCATGGGACCCCTCCATCCCCAGAGCACCTCAGAATTATAGAATTGAGGCTGCAGGGGCTTCAACAGCTGGTTCAGGGTGGATATTAGGAAAAGGTTCTTTACCAGAGGGTAGCTGGGCACTGGAACAAGCTCCCCAGGGCAACCAACGCTGCCAGAGCCCAAGCAGCATTTGGACAACACTTTCAGGCACGTGGTGGGATGTTGGGGTTGTCCTGTGCAGGACCCGGAGCTGGACTTGATGATCCTCACTGGTCCCTTCCAACTCAGTGTATTTCATGATTCTATTTTATGACGACTCCATTATGTGATGATTCCACTGGGCTGTCTCTGTTCTGGGGCTCTGACACATCCCCAAAAGCCCTCTGGAAGGCAACCCTAGCAGAGAGTGTGAACTCCTTTGCACAGCTCCCAGCCAAGAAGTAAATAAGAGGGTGGACGCTGCTGTTGGCACAGGCGAGCAGCAGAGGGGTGTGCAGGACAAAGACAGAAAAATCAAACACCCTCAGCAAGAGCCAGTACCCAAAGTCAGCAGTGAGGAAGGGGAAGAGGACCACAGCCAGCAGGACCACAGCACAGAGCCTCCTTGGAGGCTGTTTCTGTGGGCAGCACAGGGAAACAAGCAGCGTTAGGGCAGAGCAGAGCAGGGTGAGCACCCATACGAGGTAGCTCAGGACCAAGGCGAAGAGTGCTGAAGGGTGGAAGTAGAGGGTCACGGCGAGCAGGAAGGAGAGAACCCAGAGCAGGGCACACAGGAGCACTGGGAAGCGCTGGGAGCGGCTGCAGGGACAGAGGGACACGGGCAGGACAGACAGAGCTGTCACAGCACTGAGGGCTGTCAGCAGGTGGGCACTGGCCGTGAAGGAGAAGAGGATGGTGATGTTCAACCCGGCCGTGACTCCCCGTGGGCCCAGCTCGTGGCAGGGGCTCTCTGGGACATAAAGCACCCCCAGGGCCATGGTGGTGGAGAGGAGGAAGGCGAAGTCTGCGACGGCCAGGTTGAGGATGGAGGTGGTGACGGGGCTCCTGCGGGTGTGGAAGCCGAGGAACCAGAGGACAGTCCCGTTCCCAGCCATCCCACAGAGGCACAGGAGCAGCGTGACAGCGACCTGGCTCGAGGGGCTGCCTTCACAGTCGGTCCAGCTGTGGTTGTCCTCACTCCAGCTCCTGTTAGGTGCCATCCCAGTGGATTGCACCAGTGCAGTGGCAGTGGACGTGTCCATTGTGGCTCCTCTGCTGCTTCTCCTTCCCCTCCCGCAGCTGGAGGGGGAGAAAAGAGGCACGTTAGCAACGCTGTCCCCCACACATGGCCTGTCCCATCTGGTCCCAAGGCCCAACTCCCCCGTGGAGGAGCACGGGGAGAGGTGAGGGACAGGACAAATGGCAAATAGGATGTGGGATATGGGTCTGGGCATGCCCGGCACAAAAGTCAGGGAGGTGCCTCCTCCCTGGGAGGAAAATAACTGGGAGAAGGAAGGGACTGTGTCTGGAGATGTCAAAGAGCAAGTGGCTCTGGGGTGGGTCTGATCTGGATCTCAGGTGTCGAACATTGTTGATATCACCAAGCTGCCAGGTTCCTTCAGCAGCACAGTCAGTTCAGTATCCCCCTCCCCAGTCCCTTTCCCCATGATATTTATAGGTCTTACTACCCTCCAGGCTGCTATTCCCCCACCAGGTCTGGTGAAAACCGATGACCAGGTTCCACACCAGCAGGAGGGGAGACACTGGTTAAGCTGAAAAACCCACCCAGAAAAGTCTGACCTTCTTTCCTCTCGCAGCCTGGAGAATTGCAGTGGAGCAGATGCACTGTGGACTCACATCCCCTCACACTCACCAGCTGCTGCCCCTGGGGTGGGCTCTCCAGGGCTTTCCCTGGGATTAGCACTTGGGAAAGAGGAGCGAAGCCTTCCCGGTGAGCCCGAGCAGTGTGTGGCGTGGGGTCTGCCCCAGATCCTCTCACATCCCTCTTTGCTCGGTGGTGACTCATGTTCCCAAGGGCTCTGGCAACGGGGAAACTCTTCCCCCGCCCTTGGCGCTGTCACGGTTCTGGTTCCCATCTAGCCTTGGCCTCCTCCAGGAAATGACTAACCAAAGAGAGCCTCGGAGACAAGGCCTGTGGGAGAAGCAGTTCGTCTCCGTGTCAGGTTCCTCTTTCTCCTTAAAGCAACCCCAAGCCCAAAATATTAGCTTTGAGCAGGCTGGATTTTAATCCTCCCATTCCAGGGGGGGATCTTTAGGACCCTGAGCTACAAACTCGCTGCAAAACTTCCATTTGTGGTCCCAGTCTGGTTTTGCCACTTGTGCACTGCAAATTCGGTGACACTTGACCTTCACCACAGTTTCTGAGAGGATTCTGCTTTGTGCTTTTGAGCTCATGGGATAATAAAATCTGGGCACGAACTGGAGCACAGGCAGATGGCAAAGGGATGAGTTAGGATTTCAGGAGTAGAATTCTTTTTCTGAGGAGGGGTGAATCAGTGCTGCTCGCTTGGCTTTAGCCTTTGGGAAGTCACAGGGTCCGTCTGAGTTGTCTTCCACGCTCCCTTTGGGGTCATTCAGCAGCCAAAATGAATTCCATGGAATTTCTAGAACACTGGTGTGAGTTGTGATGGTTTCTACCCAGACTGGCATGCCCCTGGGAGCTGGGATGTTCCCACTGGGAACTGGCATCTGTGGGCACTCGGGGACAGAACTGCCTCCCCTCTTCCTCACCAGTGCTGTGTTTGTGTCCCAAACTGTGCAATCTCACATTTTCTCATCAAGATAACCCTTTACAGTGCAAACAAGACTCGGTATCTAAAGGGGCTCCAAGAGAGGTCTAGGCAAGGGCATGGAGTGACAGGCCAAAGAAGGAAGCTTTGGGTTGGATATTAGGCAAAAATCCTCCCCTGTGAGAGTGATGCTGGTACAGGTTGCCCAGAGAAGCTGTGGCTGCCCCACCGAGTTGTGTGCTTGAGAAAAGAACAGAATTACCCAGGATGTCTCCTCTTCTGCATTCCTGGGCATTGTCCTGAGCAGCCTCTCTAGGCATCTGGATTTCCCACCCAAGGTTTACAAACATCAGCTGTTTGTTTGCATGGAGGTCAGGTTTGTGTGCGTGCAAGGGAAACCACAATGTGCAAATATTGTGGTTCTGATGGCAGCGTGGGGAAGCTCATATCCCATCTGGCAGGAAGAGCTCAGGCTCCTGGAGGATTCCTCCTGCAATTCCCAGCCTCTATTTCAGCTTCTTCTGGGCATCACAGTCTGTTCCAGGGGCTTCTCCACCCCCAGCACAGAATTCCTCTTTCCAGTGTAATGAACTGGCTGGCAGAGTGAGGGGACTGTCACAATTGTGCTTTGGGAATAAGCACGGGCACCCCAGGAGCCCAGGAGGGAAGGAACTGCAACACCCACTAAATTACATGAAAAACATTTTTATTATAATAATTTAAATATAAATTTGATGCAGGAACCAGCCCTGGAAATCCCAAGTATCCTTGTGTCCTGGGGATGCCCAGCTCGTCCAAACAGGCCCCTGGAACACAGAGGCAGGGCTGACTCTGTCCCTCTGCCAGAGGATTTAGGCAGCGATTCCCACCACGGGGGTCTCGCCCACCTCGTGGGAATCTGCCCTGTCCTCAAAGACCCTCTGCAGAGCCACTTTGACAGACCCCCTGAGCTTGGGCTTCCCGTAGCTCCCAACCAGGACATAAATCACGGGGTTGATGCTGCTGTTGACAGAGGCCAGAGCCAGGCAGACCTTGAACACAAGGTTGATGTAGACAAAGAAGTTGAGGAAGATCTGGGCGCTGAGTGGGACACCGAACAGGAGGAAGGAGAACACAGTGAGGAAGATGACGGCGTAGAGCCTCACCGAGTGGTGCTGCCACGAGCTCCTCCTCAGCTTTATGAAGACAATCACGTTGGAAACAACCATGAGGGGAGTCAGAACGCAGAAATTGAGGAAGCACAAGGCTCCCAGAACCGCCCGGCAGTGCTGGGAGTGCCCCAGGTGGCACACGAAGTACCCCAGCCCTGCCAGCAGCCCGGCGAGGGCCCAGAGCAGGCTGCACAGTGCAGGGGACAGGAGCCTGGGGCGCTGGCAGCGGCTCCAGAAGGGCCAGAGCACGGCCACGCTCCTCTCCATGCTGATGGGCACCAGCAGGGAGAGGCTGGCACTGTGCGTGAGCAGCACCAGGCAGTGGAAGGGCGGCAGTGCCCGTGGGAGCAGCGCCCGGGCACGGCTGAGCAGGGGCAGGTGGTACAGCAGCAGGAAGGCCGAGGTGCAGAGCAGGAACAAGGTGTCAGCCAGGGCCAGGCTCAGCAGGTAGGCGCTGAAGGGGCTGCTGTGCAGGCGGAAGGCCAGCAGCCAGAGCATGGCCCCGTTGGCCAGCAGCCCGCAGAGGCAGGTGAGCAGGGTGATGCCACCTGTGAGCAGCTCCGGGATGTGCCCTGCCACACAGCCGGTCCCGTTGGGTCCATCCATGCTGTCCGTGACCCCCGTGGGAGCTGGGGATGCTGTAAACCAGGTGTGGGTGGGCTGCTGGTCCATCCTCCTCCTGCCTCGGGCTTGTCGGGGGACAGGAGAGGGATGGAGGCAGAATGAGGGACTTCTGAGTGTCTGGTACCTGTGCTCAGTGTTCCCCCTCCTCCTCGGACCTCAACATCTGCAACCCAGGGAACAGAGCACTGGGAAGAGAGGAGAAGGGAAAGGAAGCAAGGGAAATAGGGACTGGGGGGAAAGGAAAGGGAAGGCAAGGCAAGGCAAGAAAATCAGGAGAAATGGAGGGAACATCCTGGGGCCAGTGGCAGGAGACAGAGAGATGGAATAGGAATAGAGGTAGAAAAGAAAGGCATCCAGAGCATTTGCCTTTTGTGGATAGAAGAGGGCTGAGGAGGAGAAAGGGAAGAATAGAGAGATGGAGGAAGAAGAGAGGTGAGCCCAGACCCCTCTCACCAGGCACAGGGTGGTGCAGGGAGAGCAGAGTCCCTCCACAGCCTCGCTGTTCTGGTGCTGCAGACTGCAGTGCCCTCTCGCAGAGGTGCTCATGGAACCTCACAGAGCTGCCACGGCAAACCCATCCCTGGTGAGACCTGGCCACCAGCAGCACTGTGTCTCCACGCCGAGGTCCCTCAGCAGTCCATGCTCCCTGCCTCTCCCTCATGATGAGGAGTGGCCCCTGGGATGCATGTCCTGGGTGGATGTGCCAGGGCTGCGTCATCTCCTCTGAGAGGGTGGAAGCCTCTTGCCCAAGTGCCACCCCAGTTTGCTGGTTCCTTCTAATGCTTCCTCTGTGCAAGCCTGGCGTCACGGAATTGTCATCTTCCTCCTCGTTTGCTTCTCTTCTGTGCCTGGTGGCAACACCCCTGAGCTGTGTTCATGGAGTCCTGGGAGGGTTTGGGTTGGAAGGGAACGTCAGGACCACCCAGTGCCACCCCTGCCATGGGCAGGGACACCTCCCACCAGCCCAGGGTGCTCCAAGCCCCATCCAACCCGGCCTTGGATAAACTCTAAAGGTTCCTTCCAACACAGATCATTCCAGGATTCTGTGATTCTATGAAAAATGACTCTACAATCCCAACACAGCAACGATCCAGCCTAACTGGATTCCCACTGCCAATGCACTTTATCAGGTGAAAGGGAGACTCAGAAGTAACAGAAAGCAGAGAAGACATTCCTGCCATGGCCAGGCTTACGTCTCCATCTGCCTCACTAAACCTCCCTGGAATAAAAATGACCGTCTCCTTATGGATCCTATGTACTGATGTGGAATGACAGTGACATCTCCAGCTGCCCCCCACATGTGCAGCAGGGAATTCCCAGTCCCCAGCCAGTTGTGATGCATCAGTCTCATTTCCCAGCTGCGTGGCTGGAGGGAGGCGGGGGGAAGCACTGCTGAGCTGGAAGAGGGTTTGAGGCCAGCTTGGAACACAGGCCATGCCAGTGCAGTTCAGAATGACTCAGGGGGCTATATTTAGCCCTAAAACAAAACAAACAAACAGACAAAAATCCCTAAAAAGTACCTGATGTCCACACACAACGATCTCTTTGGGAACAAATGTGTGACTTGGAAGAAATCAGCCGTCTGCACGCACAGCAAGTGGCAAGGCAGCTGGAGGAGCTGATTCCTGGAAGCTCGAAATACCTGAGGGATCAGTGGGTGGATTCATTCAGAATCCTCTGGGTGCTGCTGATGCACAGTGAGACAGAGATATAGGTTAGATATAGAGACAGATACAGACACAGATACAGATATAGATACAGGTATAGATGTAGATACAGATACACCTCTGATATGGAGGCAGGCTGAGACAGTTGGGGTTGTGCAGTCTGGAGAAGGCTCCAGGAAGACAGAGCCCCTTCCAGTGCCTGAGGGGCTCTGGGAGAGCTGGAGAGGGACTTTGAAAATGGGCCTGGAGTGACAGGACAAGGGGCAATGGCCTCACCCCGACAGAGGGTGGTTTATATGGGATATTGGGCAGGAAATGGTGGCTGGGAGGGTGGGCAGGCCCTGGCACAGGGTGCCCAGAGAAGCTGTGGCTGCCCCTGGATCCCTGGGAGTGTCCCAGGCCAGGTTGGACGGGGCTTGGAGCACCCTGGGCTGGTGGGAGGTGTCCCTGCTACCAAAGGGGTGAGATTAGGTAAAAACAACCACAAGTGGCCCCAAAACTGAGGAGGAGGAGCAAATGCTGCTGGTGAAGGGCTGGGAGGGGGATCACAGCACCCCAAAACCTGGTCTCTAATAGCTTTCACTGCCTCATTAAGGATATTAGCAGTAATTAATCGGGGCTCTAAGTGCTTATCACCTGGCTGCAAAGAGCTGCTTGCTGTCCTTCACTTGGGCTGTCGGGGCCTGCATCAGAATGACAAAACCTGGAGTTCTGGGCCCCAGTTTGCAGGTGTGTTCCCTTGGGCGCAGGGGGTGGTTTTGGCAACCATCCCGCTGCTCTTCCCAGAATGGGAGTTGGTCCTGAGAGGCACCCAGATGCCTCCCCAGTACAGCCAGTACCGCCAGTACTGCCAGCATTCCAGCACCACCAGCACCACCAGCATCCCCCTGCTGCCAGAGGGGCAGTGACACCCTAGGGATGCCGAGGTTTGGAGGGAAATGAGGAATGGCCAAAACCTGCCTGGAGGGGGAATGCAGTGCGAGAACAGCAAGTTCCCTCTCTGGGGCTGGCGGGGTGAGGGGGAGTGTTTCTAATCAGGACTAAAGGCAGAACCATTCACAAAATTCTTCATGGGGAGCTTTTGGCAGAAGCCACTTCCTTTGTGGCAATGAAAGAACCCAGACAAGATAAATAACCCCAGGGAAGGGCAGCTATGACGTAGCCGAGCTTACAAAACCATTTCTGACTTCCCTGCGACCCCACTGCTCCTGGGGGAGAGACACCAGCACAGGGCACGGAGAGGAGCTGGTGGGGACCTCCTGGTGGTCAGGGGACTTTGTTCTTCATGTCACTGTCCTGGGAAGATCCGCTCTAGGATATGGCTCCAGGAGGAGCGTGAGATGCCAAGAAGCACCGCTGATCTGGACAGACAGCCCTTGCCTGCTGCTTCCCCACGGCAAACAGTTAAGTGGAATGTTTTCCTTCCTCTCCACCCCACTTTCCTCTCCTCCAGCACCCACTGCCAGTGGCTCTGTCCCTCCCACCCTCTCCCGGTGACCGCAGTGCCCTCAGCAGGTCCCTCTGCCTGCCACCTGCATCTCCTGAGAACATCCCAATGCTCCCATGTCCCCCTCCCACCCCCCCGTGTCCACTGCCCCCCT
>JAXCLP010000535.1:0-10268 GCA_035584035.1 Lepidocolaptes lacrymiger | reverse complement strand
CCTGCCATGGGCAGGGACACCTCCCACCAGCCCAGGTTGCTCCAAGCCCCGTCCAACCTGGCCTTGGACACTTCCAGTAAGGTGTAGTAATAAGGACTCTGGGATCACCCAGGAGGAGGAATATCATTGTAAAACAACTTTCACTGGCAGAAATGTTCCAAAATCTCTGTGAGCAGACTCATGGATGAGAGAGTCCCTCAGCTGGAGTCTCTGGGGGCTCCTGGGTTGATGGATGAGTGTGGAGGGACTTCATTGGACTGCTACAAGTGAGTAATTACCTTAATGAACTGTCTGCAGCAGCTTGCAGCAAAGCCCATCACTTTCCTGCTGTTTGATTTAAGCCATTATAGTTTGATTTAAGCCATTACAGCAGTGCCTGTGCCAGGCTCCAGGGGCTGGGTCCTGGCATTTGGAGGTGGCATTGAGAGCAGCAGGACCCAGGGCAGTGTGACCCCAAGCCCGGTCCCCGTGGTGCAGGGCACTGCAGTGACAGGCTCCTGGAGACATTCCACACTTCCACCAGCCGGGATTCCCCTGCTCCAGGGCTGTGTCAGCTCCAGGAGAAGCCAGGGACTGCTGCCAAGCTGCTGTCTTTGCCCTCTTCAAGGTCTGTTTATACCCACCCATGGCCATCAGAACACCCTCAGGCCAGCAGAGCGCTTTCCATCACAGTGGATGCTCTGACTGAACCCTCCTGGCTCGGAGCACAGTTGTTCCTGTGCTTCCCAAATTTCCAGCAGTTCCCTCACGTTCCCAGCTGCCATTTCAGAGCCAGCACCAGAAAAATGCTTCCAGTCCTCCCCCCAGGCTTTGCTGGCACTGGGTTTGCTGCCAACTTTGGAGCTGTTTAACTTCCAGGAGGATTTGTTGAATCAGTGTTACTGGGTTTCCATGTCCAAGAGTCTTTTCCAAAAAGCTGTGGCCTGGATTGCTGGTTACCATCAGCAGGAAACATCTCCCACCAGGTTTATCAAATGCTGGACCAAAGGGCTGTGAATGGGCCTTGGGAGCACTCCCAGCACCAAAGTGGGCTGTGCAGGGGTCTCTCACTGGGACCAGGAGCCTCAAGGAGGGTTGTCCTGTGTTGATAAAGCAAACCAGTTCTGCACAGCTCCAGCTCCTCCAGTCTCCAGGGGTTTGCTTGGACCTTTCCTTGGAGTGTCAGGTAGTGGTTTGTGGGAGCCCAGGACCTCTCTCACCCATTCTGCACCCTCCCCTGAGTGGGTCCATGATGTTCCATCTCCTCATAGCTTAGCTGCCCCTTCTGTGGAACAGGAATGCCAGGGAAGTGTGTTTGGAGGGAGAGGCACCTCTTCTCCACCTGGACAGAAGGCACCACCATGCCCAAAGAAGATCAAGAAATTAAAGCTGAAGAGCTCAAGGCAACACACAAAGAGAACATGTTGGTGGCACCACGTTGATGGTTGGCCTGGGTGATCTTAGAGGTCTTTTCCAACCTCAATAATTCTATAGTTGTAAAGCAAAAAGGCTGTTTTCCACTGAAGCTTTTGCTCTGGGTCAGATGGGGGGGAAAAGCCACAGTCAATCAGTAACCTAATGGACACTTTGAGTCCTGGAGCATCTCCACACCCCCATGAGATGTTGCTGCTTTGGTCAAGACCCTCTTACTTATCTGCCTTGCCATTGCTGAGATCATCAGCTCAGCCTGATGTCTCCACCAGGGAACTGCTGCCCATTTCTCCTCTGCCCTGGAAGGCCCAAAGCACCGTGTGGAGCAGCATTAAGCACAGTTGTGTGAGCTGCTTCTCTGAGGCTTCAGCCTCACATCAGTAAATCAGCTTAGAGAAGAGAAAACACTGCAACAGTGGCATGTTAAAAAGGGTCTTTTATCAGCCTCAAACCCAGCATTGATGGTGCCATGGTGTGACTTCTGACGAGGCTGGGGACAGCTTGTGTTCAGTTTGTGTTGGCCAAGCCACCCAACGTTTCCGAAAACCAAACCCACTTCCCGTCTAGGGCTCGGCCCTGGCCTGGCTGGAAACTCACAATAAATCCATACATTTTATCCCATTTCAGGGCATTTGGAGCCAGGCTTTCTTGGGAAACTATTCTGAGCCCTGGAGAGCTGCACGGAGCAGAAGGATGGAGTGGCTTGCCCAGAGCCAGGGAATGCAAGGGGAGGGTCAAGGAAGCTCCTGGTGCACACTGAGACAAAGCCACCTCTGCAAGGGCTGTGCTGGACATCCTTCAACCCCCTCAGCTCTGCTCTCACAGCCCATTAAACCAGGAGGCTTTGGGAATGATTTATCCTGTGGCAGGAACTAACTAGCCAAGAGCTTTATTAATGGGAAGTTAATTAGAGGTAGAATTGGATGCCTTTAAAGAGATGGAGAAGGATTTTTAACAGCATTTAGCTGGATCACATTGAAGAACCTCTTCTGGTTTCGAAAGCAAGTGAACTGAACCAAACAACATTTGGGGCAGAGCCGGTTAATGGGGTCAGTGGTGGCCAGTGGAAGGAGCCTGGTGAAGGTGGCCCAGTGGTTGTCACACACCATCCCAGCACCTCCAGAGGAATCCTTAGGGCAGGGCTGTGCTCTCCAGAACCTCCCTCAGCTACCAGGAGAAGTTCCACCCAGATATCCCACCCCGTGGCCTCCTCCAGCCCTGGCCCTGGGAACTGGAACCACGGAGGGCAGGAGGCTGGGGAGGAATGAGAGGCAGCTTCAGAATCCAGCCTGGTCTTCAGGACTGTGACCAAGAGAGCTTGGCTGGAAGGTTCTGGAGCCTATTGATATGTTTTATGTCTCCAATAAAGCAAGAGACTGGGCTGGACCTTGGGGCTCTTCACACGCTTCTGAAGGTTTTCTGGTTGGATTTTGGGGGTTTCTCTTGCTCTTCGGTCCCAGTTGAACAATTTCCAGATTTAGGATCAGAAGAAATATTTTCTGCTGGAAGAATAAGAATTTGAGTGGTTTGGACTTTTGTTGGTGACTGAAGGATGTTTAAAAGCACTGGAGCCATTGAGATGCCATTGTGGGGCACCTTTGCAGACTTCATGGCTGGCTTTGAGTACCCTGGAGCCCAGAACAAGGGAGATGAACCACAGAGAAAAGGAATCATCCCCTTTTTCCACTGATGAGCAAACCAGCTCAAAGGTACAAACCCAACAGCCTTATCTCCACCCCCCCATGCACAAACACACATGCAGTGAGAAGAGCAGGGGGCAGCACCACATTTCCCATTTCTTCTTTGCAAACAGTCCATTAAAACTTGTCGTTCTGTTTTGTTTCAGGGCAGCACAAAGAGCCCAGGCTGGGATAGTCATTACTGAGTCATTTTTAAAAAGCAGGTAAAAATCCAAGGAGCTGGATGAGCAGATTCCAAATTGCAGGTACCTCTTCTCTGTCATCAGCACTGTCACCTGCAGAGGTTGCTCTGAGCAGAGTCACTCGTGGACTCACCACAGATCTTTATCACTGCTGACAATGTAGAAGAGGAAGGACCAAGTAGATTTTTAGATAACATTGCCAGGCTGGCTGTCAGAAATACCAGGATTTCCTTTGCAGGCAGCACATCACGTGACAACATCACACCAAGGGCAAAGCACCAGGTTCACTAATTATTTTTATTCACAAGGCAAACTATTCCTTCCTTGGGAGACACTCCAGCCTGCACTCAGAACTCAGAGCCCATCAGTCACAAATCAGACAGCACAGTGGTGAAGCCAGTAACATTTTTTTAATTGAAACTCATCTTTCAGGTCACACTAAAAGCCAAAACAAATGAAAATGCAACCACTCAGGTAGAGCAACACTGTGAGCACCCCGGCCTGCTGGAGATTCTGGAGCACAGAGGATCAATCATCGTCAGAAGCAGACAGGATGAGGGCTGGGTCATAATTCATGGGAGCTCCTCGTTCTCCTGCTGGTGCCTCTGCCACAGGGCTGGCTGGCAAAGCTTCAGGGTTGGGCTGTGGCAGAGAAAACCTTCTCACCCCTTTCCCCCCCTTCCCACCCCCGAAATGTCTCAGCTGCTGAGTTAGATGATGAGAAACAGCGTCTTGGTGGCAGAAAGCAAGGCTGGGAAGGGTTCAGGCCAGTGCCTGCATGTCACCTCAGCCACATGTCAGAGCCAGGAGTGGCAATCTCTGCAGGACCTGCAGCCAAGGTCACTGAAAGGAGCAGGGCAGCTTGGGAGGCAAAACTGCCAGCGTGGGACGAGGTCCCCGAGGTCCCCGAGGTCCCACATCACCCTGGGCATCACCCCGTGGGCTGGACTGGAGCAATGGGGCTGCTAAAGAGCAAGGAGTGACTGACAGGAGGGGAAGAGGCACCACCAGCAGCACAGATGTTGTTTCCTCCCTTAGATTGTCACATAAGGCGGGGGGGACTCCTTGGAAGGCAACTCCAAGGCTTCCTCATAGGATGGCAGCACAGCCTGGAAGAGAAGAGCATCAGTTATGCCCTGGGGATCGAGTGGGTTTGATCTTGGCTGTTGTTTCTCCACCAAGTTCAAAGCAGGGGGAAAGAGCCACGTGGGTTGTAGGACGTAAAGGGCAGAGTTAGAGGAGCAGCAGCACTTCAGAACCACTTGGCTGCCTACATTTATCATTCCATAGCCTTCCTATTTGCTTCTCATCCATCTTGATGGTATTTACAGTGCTGAAGGTCCTGGAGACCTCCCAGAAGTTCACAGCTGCCAGTGGGCACAGCCCCAAGGCTGCCAGAGCTCCAGGAGGGTTTGGACAGCTGGGTGGGATTGTTGGGGTGTCTGGAGTTGCACTGGATGGTCCTTGGGGGTGTTTCCAGCTCAGGATGTTCTGTGATTCAATAATTTTGATTGTATCAGAGATGCTGTTGGAGAGTTCCTCTTGGGGAGTTCCTCACCCATCTGGGGAGGGACCCTGAGGTTCATTATTTATCCAACCTTGGGGGTGAAGGGCAATGCACCAAATCAGGTCCTGACACACTGACAGGTGCACACAAACCCCATTTTCGACAGAGATGGCACAGGAATCAAAGCTCAGCTGGAATTAAACCCACAGCTCGGGCTCAGGGATCCCAAGGGACACATTCCCCTTTATCTGCTGTGCCTGAAGCCTGAGGTGCAGGTTTCTTGCAGGTGCCATGGACTTGGGAAGATTTTATATAAAAATAAAGTTATAGGAATATAGTATCACTAGAAACGGATTATTAGGAGCTGCTGGTGCATATTTGAAGGTTGAACTCTCTCCCAGAGCACCAAAGAAGCAGAAGGAAGGGTCACCATCTACCTTTTCATGGTGTAAATCTGGAGGAGTTTTACTCACCTTTTCCACTGCTTGTGGGTCGACTTTCTCCTCCTCTCTCTTGCTGGCTTTAATATACTTAAAGCATCTCAGGACACATTTGAACATGTAGGCCTGAAAAAAAAGAGGGGAAAGGGCATTTTCCCTTTGCATTGCAGGTCACCAAGAGCATTCCCACTTGTGCCATCTCAGCCTGGGGTACTCCTTCTCCCTTCTCTTGGAACTGGGTGGCCCAGAGCCTTAAATCAGTCTCTGCATCCTTCAGGAGATAACTCCACTTATCCAGAATAGCACATGGGGTGGGACTGGGATCAGTAATGCCATTAATGCACATGAAATATAATATTTCAGTCATGTTAAATGTCATGTTTAAGTCACATTCAATAGAATGTTTAAAACACATTCAATATCACATTTAAAACACATTCAATATCATGTTTAAAGCACATTCAATATCCTGTTTAAAGCACATTCAATAGAATGTTTAAAACACATTGAATAGAATGTTTAAAGAACATTCAATATCATATTTGAAGCACATTCAATATCATGTTTTAAGCACATTCAATATCATGTTTTAAGCACATTCAATATCATGTTAAAAACACATTCAGCATCATGTCTATGACCTCTGAGAGTGCAATGCCATTAAGTAGGAAAGGAAAGCACATTTTCCTGTTATTTTTCTGAGCAGGCTACCAAGCCTGGGTGGCTCAGAAAAGCACACCAGGCACAACATCCACCCCCCAGCGATCCTAAGCTCCGTGGCCAGCTAGGACTGACCCAAAAACTCAGTTTATTCACCAAAATCCTGTCCTGCAACAGTTACACTTTCCTGATGAGACCTCCTTCCCCCTCCTGGAGTTGTGAGATGCAATAAATAGAGCTTTTCTGGGGAAAATGGCTCGATTGATGGGTTGTGGCACATGAAAATAAGCCTGGGCTGTGTAACATACCATGTTAAGCAAATATTTTCCCTCCTCTGTGCAGCAAGGAGAAGTCGTGTGCCTCTTGTTTTTATTGGCCTGCGACTCTGCTTTGGAAAGAGGTGGTATTTGCAGAGGAGCAGAAGGAGTGGTATGTCCCAAAAACCAGTTTAGGATTTCCTAGGACAATGGGGACTGTTGGGCTTGACACAAAGCCAAGGCAAAGAAAGAGAACAAGGCAAGAAATCTCTGGGTCCAAGGAATCCATCTCTCCAAGTTCAGAGGTGAGGAGGCAAATCCTGACTCTGAGCACCTTTAGGGAACACTGCAAAACCCTCCCTGCCTCTTCACCCAGAGAGCAAACACACAGGACACTGAAGGCATCATACAAAGTGTCAAACCCTCCACTCATCCATGGAAGAAATGGCAGCAAATTAAAATAAAATCATACAATTAAACAACCCCCTCTGGTTTTGGTTCTGGTTTTGCTGCATGTGGAAGAGGGGTGGGATTGTCACTGAAGGTTAAGGGATGAGGTTCCTCATGGCTTTTGGGGCGAGATTGGTAGGCCAGGAACATTTGTACCTGTCCACTGGTTTTTACTTATCCTCCCCCAAACTGCAGCACAAGCTGAGCAGCTTTGTGCCTGACCTCGTGGGCAATTCCAGCCCTGCCAGTGAGGCTCCTGCTGCAGGGATATCTCCACTTCCATCACACATTCCATGCAGATATTCCAAGATATGCTAAAGCCAACCACACGACACAGGACCCCCCACTCTGCCTCATGTGCCCACCTGGAAAGGTCAGAATATAAAATGTTCCCCCAAATAACCAGCAGCGTTTTCACTGGGACAGGATCTGCCCAAGAACCTGGAAAGAGCTGGTTTTCTTTGGTGTGAAACCCCTCAGTGAAAACTGTGTGCTCTGATCCACTGAAGCAGGAAGAGTAGAAGCCGTGTGAGAGTGGAGTCTGCAGGATTCCTGCTTTTAATTAATTTTTTCAGGGTGCCAGTGCATAACTCTGCCTACCCCAGAGCAGATACAGCCACTCACCCAAGTGCAAGAGCCAACCTGCTGCTTAATAACCTGATTTATTTTGTCCCACAACAGCAGATGCTTTGCTGTATTTGTTTGCAACCCCCTTGTCCTGCTCCAGATGAATGGGCAGGAAGAGTTTTTTGGGTTTAAGAGAGATTTGACTTTATAATTCACAGCTGCAGAAGCAAAAAGCCTCTGGTTTGGGTCTTAGACACTCCACTGAGGTGCAGCTCCTGCTGTGCCCAAGGAGGGACCAGCAAGGCTTTCCAGTGGCCTGGCAGGTTTGGGAGAGCAGCAAACCCAAATTTTCCCAGGGAAAGGAGCCTCATTTCAGCCCCACCACACCCTGCAGCCTTTTACCTTGAGGAAGAGGACGGCGACAAAGGCAATGGTGAAGGTGATCATCACTTTGGCATATTCCTCTCTTGGCAGCTTCTCCAGGGTTGGCAAAAACCCCTGTGGAGAGAGGGAGAAGGTCTCAGCCATAACCACGTGTCCCCTCTACCAGTGAGGGTGTTGAAGGTGCCTCAGAAAGGGGGGACACCTTCCTTTCCCCATCAGGCAGATCACAGGGATGTTGTTTTCCTCCTGCTATTGACACTGCCTTGGCAAAGGCTTCCAGCAGATGATTGAAATGAGAACTAAAAGCAGGGCTGTTTAATAAAGATGAAAAGTTCCTGCATTTTCAGTCTGCCCAAATCATGTGGCCCTGAATTCACATCCCTGAGATTCTTACATGGCAAACAAGGTGTGCTCTGAAGGAACACGGGAATAAACAACCTGTCAGTCAGGAACCCACCGTGGGGAGAACATGGAGAACATTTCCCACGTTGGAAAACCCTCTTTTGGGGTCCAACACAGCAGTTCTGGGGGTGCTGGGGAGATCAGAAAGAGCTGACTCTGGTTTAGCAGCCACTGGAGGAGTTCACAGCATGAAAAATCAGGTCATGACCTACCCCATTGTCTGCAGGCTTGAGGCTGAGGTAGGTGGGCACCTCCAGGTAGGAGCTGCAGAGGGTGAGGATGCTCAGGCAGAAGTCCAGCAGCTGCAGGGCCAGCAGAGGGATCTTGGAGTGTCCCTGCTGCAAGGGGGGAACAGGAATTCTCTTGTGGTTTCAGGATTCCAGAGATTTCTTCCCATCTCACACACTTCGCTCACACCGAGTCCAAGCTGTAAAATTCACTTATTCTGGCCAAAAATGCTCAGCAAACCATCTTGTTGGGCTGGTATCTACAAGCTCCACAGAAGAGGCCTCTGCTGGAGCAGTGAGAGGTCCAGTTTTTCCAGCGAACCTCCCCCCCAAAGCCATGAGACAGGAAATAAAGTCATCAGGAAGGTTTTCAGGCATGGGAGATGCCCCAGTTGTCTCCAATTTTCCCTCCAGCCCCCCAAGGATTGCATCTCCTCTCCAGCCAGTATCAAAAATCCCTCACCACTGGACTTGATGTTCTCCAAGGTGTTTTCCAACCCAAATGATTCTGTGAAGAATTGTGGCCCAAGACAATGATATTTGATTCCATACTTTGTCCATCTTATAGAAAGCAGAGGAGACCCCCCCAAAGTAGCTGTTACCCACCGTGTGGCTCAGGGAGGACACAGAAATGATCACTGGGACCTGGATGTAGGAGCTGAACATGGTCAGGAGGCTGAGGAGGAAGTCTATGACTTGTAGAGCAAGGAAGGGGATCAGGAGACGTTCCCTCTTCTGAGAAAGAAAAGCAATGCCAGTTATTTCTGTTCCAGTTGGGAGAGTGAGACCAGCTCTCAAAGCCTGGCAGGACAACCTAAAGGTCCTCCAAGGCATCCCCAGGAATAAATATTCCCTGGAATTTGGGCATCTGATGCCACACACTGTGGTGCCAACTGGTGCCCATCAGTGAAGGGAATCAGCCCTGAATTTGTTCAGCCCCTTGGAAAATGGCTGTGAGTTTTCACCCTGTGACATTGGCACTTGGTGCCATCAGAGCTGTCCCCAAAGTTGAGCTCTCCAGAGGGACAGCTGTGCTGCTTGGGAAGGACTTGAAGTCAGTGCTAATTCCCAACTCCTTGGCTTGCCACATCCAGTCCTTTCTCCTCCTGGAATGGGAAATGAGCTCCCAGTGTGAGAGGGGAGCTACAGCTCCTCTCCAGGATCCCACTTGCCAAAGAGCAAGGAAAGGAGGCAATAAACCAACATTTTCAGATCATAACATTTCCATTACTTGACACACAAACACACACAAATGTAACCTTGCTGGAAATGTTGCCCAGATTTGGCAAATCTGGCACTTTGCAGCCTTGAACATGAGCCTGGGACTGCAAAGAGCCTCCCTCCCACTCCCAGTGACACAGCCCAGACCTTGATCTGCTTTTCTGATTGTATTTCAGGGAGCATTTTGCAGCCCCCTCCTCCAAACCTCCCACCTGGGAGAGGCCAGAGCCAGCGAAATGTCATCTGTGGAGCTCGTACCTTCAGCACGCCCAGGAGGAGGTTGAAGCTGATGACAAACAACATGATGATCAGCAGGAAACTGGTGACAACGTCAGCTGAAAGTAATAAAAGGGATTGTCACGTTACCAAAAGTCTGATAAATTCAGACTGTGATTCAATCCAATCCCAGCACCGAGGAAGAGATCAAGTGTGACAACCTGGCAGAAGGAAATGTGTGTAGGGGGAATGGATGTCATGGAGATGGAATTAACCCCCTTTTCCCTTTTATAACCCACTTTTCCATCTGTCTTTGACGTTTCTGTCTCTTCAGCCACCAGGTCATGCAGGCTCTGGGAGCCAAGGACTGAAACTTTAAATATGCCAGGCTACAATATTAAGGTTAAAAAAAAATAGGAAAAAAAACGGCAGAGTGTTTTTAGTTAATGAGTCACAGTTGGAAATTCTTTGTGACTCAAAGACAGATAACAGTGAAAGCTGGGGAAGGATCTTCAAGATCACAAGAAGACAAGAGGCACCAATTTCAACCACCCAGCACCAGGTTCTTCAGGGAATGGCTGGAGCTGTGGCAGGGCAGGCTCAGGGGGCATCTCAGCCAAAGGTTCTTCTTCCCCCAGAGGGTGG
>JAXCLP010000534.1:0-10276 GCA_035584035.1 Lepidocolaptes lacrymiger | reverse complement strand
CACGGGGGGTCGGGGGACACGGGGGATTGGGGGGTACGGGGGGTCGGGGGGTCGGGGAAGGCGTGGGGGGGTCTGGAGGGGGTTTGGGGGGTGTCCTGACCCCCTGCCCACCACAAAGGGTTCAACGTGAACCACCTGGACATCGCCCCCCGCTACGCCAGCGTCCTGATGGGGCTCTCCAACGGGGTGGGCACCCTGTCGGGCATGGTGTGCCCCCTCATCGTGGGGGCGCTCACGCGGCACAAGGTGGGGGGCTCCGGGGACATTGGGGGGGGGGGTGGCGGGGGGGATCTGGGGGGATTGGGGTGGGAGGAGGGGGCTCAGCTGGGGGGGCAGCGGGACACGGGGGGGACACTGGGACCCCGGGGGTGGCACTGGGACCGGGGGTGGGGGCACTGGGACCCCGGGAGGTGGCACTGGGACCTGGGGTGGGGACACTGGGAACTGGAGTGGGGATACTGGGACCCAGCGGGTGGCACTGGGACCGGATTTGGGGAGGGGGCCACACTTGACTTTCGCTCTGAGCCCCCAAAACTCACCCACCCCCGACCTCGCCCCCTCCCCCCTTTGCTCCCCTTTCACTCCTCTCCCTTTTGCCCCTTCCCCTCCCCCTTTTGCCCCCCTTTTGCCCCCCCCCGTCGCCCCCAGACCCGCGAGGAGTGGCAGTGGGTTTTCCTCATCGCCGCCCTCGTTCACTACGCGGGGGTCGCGTTTTACGGCGCCTTCGCCTCGGGGGAGCCGCAGCCCTGGGCAGAGCCCCCCCGGGAGGAGGCCGAGCCCCTGGCCCCGGGGGGCGACAGCGACGAGGAGGAGGAGGACGAGGAAGGGGCGGGGGGGGCAGGACCCCCGGGGGGACCCCCGGCAGGGTACGGGGCCACCGGGACCACCGCGGTGACACCTGTGGGGGGGGGCGTGGGGGACGGGCAGGGGTGAGGTGGGACCCCCCCCCATTTCAACGATCCCGGGGTGTCCCCCCCCCAATTCCTGTCACCCTTTGGGGGTCACCAAGGTCACCAAGACCCCCACCAGGACAACCCCCAATTCCTGGCCCTCTTTGGGGGTCCCCACAGGGCCACGGGGGACCCCCCAGGACACCCCCCAATTCCTGCCCCCCGTTGGGGGTCCCCAAAAGGCCACGGGGGACCCCCAAGCCCACCAGGACCAGGAGGATCCCCAGGGACGCCCCCCCAGGACATTCCCCCAACTCACCCCCCATCCCAGGGCTCCCCCCAGGGACCCCCAAACCCACCAGGGCACCCGGAGACCCCCCAGGACCACCGGGGACCCCCCCAGGGCCCCCCCAACCCCGGTCCCCCTCCCCGTGACCCCCAAGCCCCCCCAAAGGCCGGGCCCCCATCTCTGTACATATATAAATACAGGGGGGGCTGCGACCCCCGGAGCGACCCCTGCGTCTGTGCAGACTGGGGACACTGGGAGGGACTGGGGGGGCGCTGGGGGGTCTCTGGGGGGACACTGGGGGATATCTTTGGGGTCTCTGGGGACACTGGAGGGTCTCTGAGGACACTGGGGGGTCTCTGGTGGGTCCCTGAGGGGTCCCTGGGGGGTCTCGGGGGGGTTTCGGTGACCCTGGAGGTCTCCCGGACCTCCCAAAGACCCCCCAAAAAGGCTCCCCATTTTCACTTCCGCCCTCAACGGCTCCTCCACCCGGAACGGCTTCGCGCCCTTCTTCCGCCTCGCTGACGTCACTTCCGCCCCTGCCCGCGGCCCCTCAGCAGGAAGGGCGACCCCGTAGGGGGCGGGGCCTCTTGGCGGCGCGGCGGCGGCGATGGCGGAGCCGCGGGTGCGGCCTGGGCGGGTTTGGGGGGCTTTTTTGGGGTGATTTGGGGGGGGTTTTGCGGCTTTGGGGTGGTTTGGGGTGCCGTGGGGGCTCAGGGAGGGCGATCAGCACCGAGGGGTGTCCTGGCGGGCGGCGGTGATGGCGGAGCCGGGGGTGCGGCCTGGGGGGGTTTTGGGGGGGGGGTTTGGGGGGGGATTTTGGGGTGGCGTCGGGGGCGTTTTGGGCTGTGGGATGGTTTGGGGGGCTCTGAGGGGTCCGGGGAGGGGGATCCGCAGTGAGCGGCCCGCGGGGCTCCCGGGCGGGCGCGGCCACGTGGAGGCCCGAGGGGTCCGGGGTGTCCCCACATTGGAAGGGACTCCCGAAGGGACCCCCAGTGACCCCCCCAACCCCGGGTTGTGCTCCCCAGGTGCTGGTGATCGATGGGCGCGGGCACCTCCTGGGCCGGCTGGCCGCGATCGTGGCCAAGCAGGTTCTGCTCGGTGAGTGCGGGACCCCCGGGGGACACACACGGGACCCCCGGGAACCCCTTGGGACCCTTTTAGGACCCCCCAAGAACCCCCTGCGACCCTTTAGGGACATTCCTGGGACCCTTTTGGGACCCTCCCGGCCCCCCGCGCCGTGATGAGCCCCTTTGGCTGTCGAGTGTCACCGCAATGAGCAGCTGCCACATGCACTACCAGCTGAGCGTGGGGGGCACACGGGGCCGAGGGGAGGGTCCCCGGGGGGCTCCCGGGCCCGGCCCTGACCCCCCAAACCCCCGCAGGGCGCCGCGTGGTCGTGGTTCGGTGCGAGGGGATCAACATCTCCGGCAACTTCTACCGCAATAAACGTGAGTGGGGGGGCTTGGGGAGGGAGGGACCCCCGTTTGGGGGGATTTAACCCCATTTTCCCCATTCCAGTAAAATTCCTGGCAATTCCCAGACCCCCATTTTCGGGGGATTTAACCTATTTTCCCCCTTCCAGTGAAGTTCCTGGCCTTCCTTCGGAAGCGGATGAACACCAACCCCTCCCGGGGCCCTTTCCATTTCCGTGCCCCGAGTCGCATCTTCTGGCGCACAGTGAGGGGTGAGTGGGGGGACTGGGGACCCCCCCGAGTGCCCCCAAACCCGGGGGGGACCCCCAGAGCCCCCCTGACCCTCCCTGTGCCCCCCAACCCCAGGGATGTTGCCCCACAAGACCAAGCGGGGCCAGGCGGCGCTGGAGCGGCTCAAGGTGTTCGATGGGATCCCACCCCCCTACGACAAGGTGGGGACACCCCAAAACCTGCCAGGGCCTCCCAAACCCGCCTTTGCCACCCCAAAGTTCCCCCCACGTGTCGCCCGGACCCCCCCAAATGGCCCTGGGACCCTCAAACTCCCCCCAAACACCCTGGCTTCCCCCACACCCACCCAGGGCCTTCCCACCCTGGGGACCTCAGATCTACTTGGGACCCCTCCCCGTCCCTGTGGGACCCCCAAACACCCCTCAGATTTCCTTGGGACCCCCAGGTACCCCCGGGGAGGGTTCTGGGGACACCAAAGGGGGTTCTGGGGACATCTGGACACCCCTCAGACCCCTCCCAAATCACCCTGGGACCCCCCCGGTTTCCCCCACGCCCCGTGTCGATGATGCCACTTTTACCTACATTGTTCGATGCTCCCTGAGAGAAACCCAAACACTGAGACACCGGGGACCCCCCAAAGCCCCCTCCCAGGACCCCCCAAACCCCTTGGGACCCCTCAGTGACCCCCCCCAAACCTTATGGGACCCCCCAACTGACCCCCCAAACCCTTCCCCACCCCAGCGCAAGCGCATGGTGGTCCCAGCTGCTCTCAAGATCATCCGGCTCAAACCCACACGCAAGGTGAGTTTGGGGAGGGGGCTCAGGGGGGCTCTGGGACCCCTCCCCGGGTTTTGGGGACCCCCCTGACCCCTCCCGTGCCCCCCAGTTCGCCGTGCTGGGCCGCCTGGCACACGAGGTGGGCTGGAAGTACCGGGAGGTGACGGAGGCGCTGGAGGAGAAGAGGAAGGAGAAGGCCAAGCTGCGCTACAACAAGAAGAGGAAGATGATGGTAAAAGAGTTGAGAGAACCCCCAAACTGGGGTGGGGAACCCCCCAAATTGGGGTGGGGGGACGCTGGAATTCCCTGGGGGGGTGGTGGTGATGAGGGGACCCCCTGGGAGCCCCTGACCCCCCGTTTGTGCCCACAGAGCCTTCGGCGCCGGGCCGAGCGCAACGTGGAGGCGAAGACGGCGCCGTTCACGGCCGTGCTGAGGCAGCACGGGGTCCTGCTCTAATAAAGGGCTGCTCGAACTGGGCTGAACTGGGACGCACTGGGAGCTGCTGGGGCAGAGTGGGCACAAAAACCCCCGTCAGGGACTACAGATCTCCCATGAACCCCCAAAACCCTCATCAGGGTACCCCAAAATCCTCCCTAACCCCCAGAGCTCCATCACACCCCCCAAAACCCCCCGTGGTTTCAGCAACTCCTTGAGAATATCCCGAAACACCCTGAAACACCTCAAAATCCTACCCGGGCACCCCCAAACACCCCAAGCCCCATCAGAGCACCGGGATGGGGGTGAACTGGGACACAAACCCACAAAACTGGGGCGGTTTCAAACTTTTATTGTTTGGAGAGTTGGGGGGACGTCACCCCCCCCCCGTCAGGGGTGTCCCCAGAGCTCGGGGGTCCCCCCAGGGCTCTGGGTGGGCTCCGGGGGTCTCTCAGGGGGGGTGGGGTCCCCCCCCAGGCCCCGCAGACCCCACCTGCTCCCGGGCCTGGTCCAGCAGCTGCGCAATGAGTTCGCTCTCGGCCAGCGGCATCACCGGGCTCTCGGTCAGCCCTGGGGGGCACGGGGAGGGGGTCAGCGACCCTCAGGGACCCCCACCCGCCCTCAGGGACCCCCCACCCACCCTCAAGGACCACCCCCAGACCCAGGGACCCCCTCCCACCCTCAGGGACCCCTCCCCACCCCCAGGAACCCCACCCTCAGGGTTCCCTCTCCACCCCAAGGACCCCTCCCCACCCCCAGGGACCCCCAGGACCCCCCATACCCTGCAGCAGACACTCCCGCACGTGCTGGGCCTCGAAGCGCAGGCCGGTGCCATGGGGGAAGTTGAGGGGCTCCGAGGGGGGGGGCAGCGGGAAAACCTCCCGGCGACCCCCCCAGAGCAGCTCCGTGGGCGAGTTCATGTCGCTGGGGAACTGGGGGGGCACGGGGGGCGCGTCAGGGACCACCCCTGTGCCCACCGACAACGGGCATCCCCCTCCCCAAATGCCCCACACGGGGAGTCCGGAGGCCAGGGGGTCTCAAATGGGGGTGACCCCACACACAGCTCTGGGGGCCCCCCCGTTGTGGGTCTGGAACCTCTAGGGACCCCTAAATTGGGGCAGGACCCCCCTGTTGTGGGTCTGGAACATTCAGGGACCCCAAGCGGGATGTGTGTGTCCCCCCCCCCACCTCAAGGCACCCCCGTTGGGGGGATCGGGAACCCCCAGGGGTCCCTTTTGGCTCCCACCCCTCCCATCAGTGCAGTTTTTGGGGTATCCCCCCCCCGGGGACCCCCAGACCCACCTCGGCCCAGCCTTTGGTGCCCCCCAGGGCAGCCCCCCCCGGCAGCTCGGCCGCCATGGAGCAGGTGAGCACGGCCAGGCGCCGCTCCCCGAAATCCACCGTCAGCGCCACCGTCTCGTCCACCCCTGGGCCCCAAAAATGGGGGGACCCCTGAATTAGGGAATCCCCCCCCAGTGCCCCTCAGTGCCCCCCGGCACCCCCAGTTCCCTCCCCAGTCCATACCAGTGCCCCCCAGTTCACCCTATCCCCCTCAGTTCCCCCCTGGAGCCCCCACTCCATACCAGTGCCCTCCGGCACCCCCAGTTCCCTCCCCAGTCCATACCAGTGCCTCCCGGCACCCCCAGTTCCCTCCCCAGTTCCCCCAGTGGGGTGCAGGATGTTCCTCTCCCCTCCCAGTGTCCCCCAGTGCCCCCAGTCCGTACCAGTGGGGTGCAGGACGCCGTGTGCCCGCAGCGATCGGGGGGTCCCCCCCAGCAGGGCCAGCGCCATCTGGACCAAGTAGCACCCCAGGTCCAGCAGGGCCCCCCCGGCCAGGCCCGGCTCGCGCAGCCGCTCCACCCCAACCAGGTTGAAGCCCAGGGACCCCCGGAACAGCAGGGGGGTCCCCAGAGCCCCCTCGGCCACCAGAGCCTGGAGCCGCTGCCAGGCCGGGAAGAAGCGGGTCCAGAAACCCTGCGGGGGGGACAGGAACTGGGAGCACTGGGAACACTGGGAGAGGGGGCAGAGGGACTGGGAATGGATGGAGAGGGATTGGGAGTGGGAGGAGAGGGATTGGGAATGGGGGAGAGGGACTGGGAGCACTGGGAATGGGGGGCACAAGAAGCGGGGGGGGATCTTTGGGATGGGGGGGGTCTCTGGGATAGGAGGGGGTCTCTAGGATGGAAGGGGGGGTCACCAGGAGGGGGGTCTTTGGGATAGGGGGTCTGTGGGATGGGGGTGTCCCCAGGACGGGGGTCCCACCTCCATGAGGAAGACCCCCCGCTCCCGCGCGGTCGCCACGAGCTCCGACACCTCCCTCGCCCCGACCGCCATCGGCTTCTCCATCAGCACGGCCCGGCCCGCGGCCAGGAAGAGCCGCCCCGTGGGCAGGTGGGCCGGGTTCACCACCCCCACGTACACCACGTCTGGGGACCCCAAAAACACCCCGTCAGGGAATCACAGAAACACCTGAACCCAAAAAACCCGACCCCAAAAACCCCGGCCCCAAAAAACCCGACCCCAAAAACCCCTAGGTTCACCGACCCCACATAGACCACCTGGGAGGGAACCCCAAAACCTCTCAGGGTACCCCAAAGCCCCCCTAAAACCTCCCAAACCCCAATCCCAAAGGGATCCCAATCCCAAAGGGATCCCAATCCCGGGCTCTCACCCAGCTCCGAGTCCTGGGCCAGCTCGCTGTAGGATCCGTAGGCTCGGGGGATCCCAAAGCGTCGGGCGAATTCCTGGGCACGGCCCAAATCCCGGGCGGCCACGGCCACCACCTGGGGGGGCACGGGGGGCGTCGGGGCACCCCAAAATCCTCCCGGGGCACCCCAAAATCCTCCCGGGGCACCCCAAAAAACCCCAGGGAGGATCCCGAGGGGTTTGAGGGGATCCCAAAGGGTTTTGCGGGATCCCAGAGGGGTTTGGGGGGTCTCAAGGGGGTTTGGGGGGATCCCAGGGATTTGGGGGACCCTGGGGGGGACAGCTGGGGGTCCCCCCGGGTGTCACCTCATGCTCCGAGCGGGGCAGGGTCTTCAAGGCCACCACGAAGTCGTGGCTGATCTTCCCGGCCCCGCAGATGCCCCAGCGGGTGGGGCCGGGGGAGCTTTCGGGGGTCTCCGAACCCCCCGAGGGGGTCCCGGGCTGGGTTTTGGGGGGTCCCGACCCCCCGTGGGGCGGACACGGCTCCGGTTGCTGCTCCATGGGGCGCGCCCTGCCCTGCCCGCCCCGCCCCCACCCGTGGGAACAGCCCGTTCCCCTCCCCCCACCCCCCCAAAATCGCCCCACACCCACGGAGGGGGGAGGGGGAGGGGGGATGGGGATTTGGGGTTCGGGATGGGGGACCCCTCAAAAATGGGCACCCCACAACCTGCCCTGGAGACGCCCTTGGGGTGGGGGGAGGACCCAGAGACTTGGTGGGGGTGGGAGGGAATTTGGGGAGGGGGAAAAGGGGGGGCTTAGGGGATTTTGGGGGAGAGGGAATTCGGGGAGGGGGCAAAAAGGGGGTTTTTGGGAAGGGGGGACACAGAGGGGGGTTTGGGGGAGGGGGGAACAGGGGAATCCGAGGGAGATTTTTGGGGGTCCCCACGTGTTTTGAGGGGTTTGGATTTTGGGGGTTCAGGGAGTTTCGGGGTGGATTATGGGCTGTTTTGGGGGGTTTTGGGGGCGTTTTTGGCCCTTTCGGGGCGTTTCATTCATGAGCCGGAGGGGAGGGAGCGGCCCCGCCCCCGCACGGGCCGGGCCCCGCCCCCGACGCGTAATTCTTCGCTCCCATTGGCCAGATGCGGTGGGGGCGTGGCCAGTATGCAAATAAAGCAAAGGGAGCGTGGTCGGAGCAAACGTGTTTAATGACGCGTGTGTGGGCGTGGCTCCGGAGGGGCGTGGCCGCGAACCCTCTCACCATTGGCTGCGCGCAGGGGCGGGGCGGGACGGCGCGTTGCCATTGGGCGGCGGAGTGAAGGGGGCGTGGCAGGCGCGGCTCGCTGTCATTGGCTGCGCGTGGGGGCGTGGCGGGCAGGGCGTTCTGTGATTGGCTGCGGCGGGGAAGGGGCGGGGCCTGGAGCGATGGCGGCGGCGGCGCTGCGGACCCGGCGCGGCGGAGCGGTGAGAGGGGGGGGGACCAGTAACACCAGTAGCGACCAGTTACCCCTCCCAGTAACCGCCAGGGACCTGCCAGGGGCCCCGCCAGGGACCGCCCTAGTGACACCAGTGACCTCCCCGTGACAGCAGTGACCCCTCCCAGTAACACCAGTGACCTCCCCGTGACAGCAGTGACCCCTCCCAGTAACACCAGTGACCTCCCCGTGACAGCAGTGACCCCTCCCAGTAACACCAGTGACCTCCCAGTGACAGCAATGACCCCTCCCAGTGCTCCCAGTAACAACAGGGACACCCCAGGTACAGCCCAGTAACAACCAGTGACACCAGTGACCTCCCTGTAACAACCAGTGACCCCTCCCAGGGACCTCCCAGTGTTCCCAGTAACAACAGGGACACCCCAGTAACAATCGGTGACCCCTCTCAGGGACCTCCCAGTGCTCCCAGTAACAACAAGTGACCTCCCACTGACACCAGTGACCTCCCTGAGACCTCCCCAGTAACTGTCAGGGACCTCCCAGTGCTCCCAGTAACAGCAGTGACCTTCCCAGTGACACCAGCAACCCCTCCCACTGATACCAGTGCCCCTTTCCAGTGCTTCCAGTGCTCCCAGTGACCCTTTCCAGTGTCTTCCCAGTCCTCCCAATCCCTCCCAGTGCCCCCCAAGTCCTCCCAGTTGCCCTCAGATGCGACTGGAGTGTCTTCCCAGTCCTCCCAGTGCCATCCCACTGACTCCCTCAAGGCTTCCAGTATCCCCCAGTGCCCCCCAGGCCCTACTGGAGCCCCTACCAGTGTTCCCAGTGTCTTCCCAGTGCTCGTCCCAGTGCTCCCAGTGTCCTCCCAGTGCTCCCAGTGCCCCGCCAGGTCCTCCCAGTGCCCCCTCAGACCTTCCCAGTTCCCCCCAGGACCATCCCAGTTCTTCCCAGACCCTCCCAGTGCCCTCCAGACCATCTCAGTCCCTCCCGGTCCCCCCTAGACCACCCCAGATCCTCCCAGTGCCCATCCCAGTCCTCCCAGTGCCTCCCAGGCCATCCCAGTACCCCCTAGACCATCCAAGTTCCTTCCAGTGCCCCCCTAGACCGTCCCAGTTCCTTCCAGTGCTCCCAGTCCCGCGTGTCCCTCCGATGGCGGCCCCGGGTGGGGGTCAAAGTCCAGGGCTGGGTCCGGCCCCTCCCGCTCTGCTCCGCCCCGCCCCGTTACTGGGCCGGACTGGTGTGGACTGGGAGGGGTCCTGACGCCCCCCCGACCCCCCCCAGCTCCTCGTGCGGTTCCTGCGGAGTTTCAGCAGCACCTTCAGGGTGAGTGGGGGGCTCGGGACCCCCGGGAAGGGGGTAAAAACCCCCCAAATCCCCCTTGGGACCCCTTTGGGGACCCCAAACACCCCTGGGACCCCCTTGGGACCCCCCTGGGACCCCAAACCCATCTGGGACCCCAAACCCCCCTGGGACCCCAAACCCATCTGGGACCCCCCTGTGACCCCTGGGGACCCCCTGTGACCCCTGGGGACCCCCTTTGACCCCCCTGAGACCCCGCTGTGCCCCCCGGCCAGGCCGCCGAGCTGGAGGTGGAGCCCACCCGGACCCCCGGGACCCCCCCGGCCTGGAAGGACCTGCCCTTCGGGAAGTTCTTCACCGACCACATGCTGAGCGTGGAGTGGAGCCAGGACCGGGGCTGGGGACCCCCCAAAATACACCCCTTCCAGGACCTGCGGCTGCACCCGGCCAGCTCCGCCCTGCACTACGGCGTGGAGGTGGAGGAGACCCCCAAAATACCCCAAAATAACCCCAAAATAACCCCAAATCCTTCTGGGACCCCCAAAGTACCCCCAAACCCTTCTGGGACCCCCCAAAATACACGCCTTCCAGGACCTGCGGCTGCACCAGGCCAGTTCCCCCCTAAAATACGGCGTGGAGGTGGGGGAGACCCCCAAACAACCCCAAAACACCCCAAAACAACCCCAAAATACCCTCCAAACCCCTCTGTGACCCCCAAACCCCTCTGTGACCCCCAAATCCCCCTCAAACTCCCCCAAATCCCCCCAGACCCCCCTAACCCCCCAGACCCCCCTAAACCCCCGAAATCCCCCCAAATCCCCTCAGACCCCCCTAAACCCCCCAACCCC
>JAXCLP010000533.1:0-10287 GCA_035584035.1 Lepidocolaptes lacrymiger | reverse complement strand
ATGAAAGCGGGAACAGAGTGGATTTTGATTGGAGAAACCGAAAGAGAACAGAGGGTATAAAGGTGGACTGTAGATCCATTAAGGGTGTGGTCCATGCAGAGCAGGAGACTCCCTGGGCGCCCAGCGCTCTGCTTTGCTCATTTTTCTTTAATTTTACTTTATTAAAGTTTAATATTCCAAATGTTCAAGATCATGGTCTTTTGCCTATAACAACCAATATAAAGTAAGATATGTAACCCACACCTTAAAGGAACACCACAACCAATATAAAGTAAGGTATGTAACCCACACCTTAAAGGAACACCACAACCAATATAAAGTAAGATATACACCCCGTGGGTTATGAGGCATAAGGCAAGGTATAATTGGTATAGTGTTTATGAAATAAAGATGTTAGGCAAAATTAGTAAATAAAGGCAGCTATGGGGTGAAAGTGAAAAAGTATATGGCATAAGATATAAAGTATAAAGTAACAGGCATAGCCTAAGCTGTAAGGATATAAAGGAAGGTATAAATCATAGGAGGAAAAGAAAACAAAACCGAGTACATGAGGGCTCACCCCTTCATGGTCCTAAGACATGGGAGGAGACAGGGCAGCTTGGTGGTTACCCCCACAGAGATGATGGCCTTTCTCCCCAATTTTTGCTCATGTCCAATCTCTTTTTATACTTTTTTTTCTCTGATAGTTTGAGTGACTATAGTCAATAATTATTTTTGGGGTGACAGACTGATGACATAGGCCTAAAGGGTCAGCTTCCTGTGTTTCCTCAGGATATGCGAAGAAAGGCCATGCTATCTCCATAACACTCCATCCTTTGGTAATCCTATCAATCTGTTGTTGGGAGCACATTCGGGAAGCCACCGGGGTTCTTTATCCCTTTTGTGTAGCCCATTAACATCTGGCAAAGGTTTCTGGGAACACCCTTCCAGGGGCTGAGGTGTAACCCATTGTATACAGATAACACACAAAAAGGTAATAAATAATATTCCTCCATTATCCCATACCCATTCCCTGTTAAAAAACATCCTGTCATAACTAACTGTGTGGCAAAGCTCTACTAAGTGACATCCTGCTTGTGAAGATTCTCACAAACAAAACTTCCAGCTAAAGCAGTCCTACAAACAAACATCCTGCCAGAAAATCCTGTCATTGTACAGAATACCTTATCTTTTCGAACATCTGAACAAGGCTACGTGCCAAGGAACCACGCACAACCCTCTTTTGAATGCTATAAAAACTGAAGACAAATTTTGGAAATTAGGAGCAAGGAAGGGGGAAAAAGAGAACTGGCTACTTCAACTGGGAATCGCTCCCCAACCTCTCCTCACCTCTTCACCACTGCATGCTGCCTGACTGCTGCTGAAGAGACTGAGACTGTGCTGGCATGGAGAGAACTGAGACCCACTTTGTAACGTGAATTTGCCTCATCTCTCTGGCTTTCCATATTTCTGAAGGCCAGGAAGGCACAGATCGGAGAGAGCTCTGCACGGATCCCTGCAGTATGGCTCGGCATTAGCGGTCAGTGGAGCCCCGAGAACCCTGGCTGTATTCCAGAGAGCTAAGACCCCCTGCTGTTAAGAGATAACATGGAAGAAAACAACAGAGATAGGGAAAAAAAAGAGGCTAAAACGGCTCCTTCCCTCCACATACACACACACACACCCCGATATTCTGGTAAAAAAGGTTAGTTTTGTGGTGGTATTCTTTCTCTCTGCTTCAAAAAATTAATCTTGGTTGCTTCTTTCTCAGGTGTGACAAAATCCAGATCACAGGGATCATTAGGCTCATCTGTCACTGTCAACAGATCGTCAATTTCTTTATTATCCTCAGGGGATCTGTCCTTGTACAGCGGGCCTGCAAAATGCTGTCTGCTTGCCCCATGACTTTTAAAGTAGTAAACCAGGGACAGCAATCTTTAACCCGTACAAGCAGTTTTACCATGAGCTGTTTTAACAGTAGACCCTTGTTCTTTTAAAATGTGGTACAAAATCTCTGTATATAACTTATGCTCCCTTGAAATCAAATAACCCATGATGTTCTGCAGTCTCTCACATCTGTGAGATGATGGGTGATGGTCCTAGAACAGGATGAAGTGCGCAAATGACCGACCCTGTTTGACTGCAGCTTCCACCACTGGAGCAATATATGCTTTTTTTCTTTCTTACTTACTTTTTCTTCTTAAACCTGTTTGGGAACTATTTGTGGTGGAATGACGGCACAGACTCCTGCTTGTGATTGACAGAAATTGCTTTATTGCTAACGATCCAGGGTTTATATACCATTGGCCTTCAGCTGGAAGTGGTTAAGCAAACAAGGCAGAATACAGCTGCAGTCACACATCCATGTGAGAAAAATCTCTTAATATCTGATTTAGGACGATGGCTAAAATAATCCGCGAAACAAGGAAAATAATACGAGTAGGAAAAATTCAATTACGACACGTGTCGGGTGCCCAGGTCCATAGATGCCCAAGAGCACACCTCCTGATTCAAAATCCCCACTTCTTAAGCACTTCTAAAGTCCAACCCCATTGATGACGTGGGGAGGGCACTCCTTCTCCTCAGATTGGCTCTTCTGTGCCCCCCCCCATGCTAGGGATGGAGTTTCAGGCAATAGTCAGTCTCTATCTGGCCCCATGGCCAGCCACATGGCCTGAAGTTGCGTAATCTATATTTCTAGTTAATATGCAGTTTCCCTATTCCCGAACGCTTAGTCCCTGGCATGCATTCCAAAACTGGACTGGATGCCTTTACAACTTCCGCGGAGCGCCTATAGGTTAGTAATAAAGAACAAAAACTACATCTTTGGTTAATGCCTATTACTAAGTTCATGTGCTTGTAAAAAAACTGACCTTTTTATTTCTCATATCCACACACACACATTTCAGCTGCTGCTATATCACATACACAGACCTTTGGAGTTTCAGGTTACTTATTTTCACCCCATGCATTGCAAATTGCACACTGAGAGCTAAGTTCCATCCCTGGTCAGTAAATCAAGGCTTTAGATAAAATAATACAAGGTCATCTTGACATTTCCCAGGTCTTGTTTTTCTTCTTTCTTGTTCTCTTCCTGGCTTGCAACAGTGCATGGGAAGGTAGGAGTAGACACAGCTGGGACAGCTGACTCCAGCTGACCAAAGGAATATTCCAGACCATATGACATCAGGCTCAGTATATAAATGGGGGGAAGATGGAGGAAGGGGGGGACATTTGGAGCTATGGCATTTGTCTTCCCAAGTTACATGTGATATGGCCCTGCTTTCCTGGAGATGGCTGAACACCTGCCTGACCTTGGGAACTGGTGAATGAATTTCATGTTTGAGAACTGGCTGAATGACAGATCTCAGAGGATCATAATCAGTGGCACAGAGTCTAGTTGGAGGCCTGTCACTAGTGGTGTCCCTCAAGGTTCCATACTGGGCTCAGTATTGTTTAACTTATTCATCAATGATGAAGGAGTAGATGCCTCCTCAGCAAGTTTGCTGATGACACAAAGCTGGGAGGAGTGGCTGATACCCCAGAGTCCTGTGCAGCCCTTCAGAAGGACCTTGACAGGTTGGAGAGATGGGCAGAGAAGAACTGCCTGAAGTCCAACAAAGGCAAATGCAGGGTTCTACACTTAGGGAAGAATAACCCCAGGCACCAGAACAGGCTGGGAGCCAACCTGCTGGAAAGCAGCTCTGTGGAGAAGGACCTGGGGGTCCTGGTGGACAACAAACTGTCCGTGAGCCAACAGTGTGTGCTTGTGGCCAAGAAGGTGAATGGTATCCTAGAGTACATTAGGAAGAGCATTGCCAGCAGGTTAAGGGAGGTGATCCCACCCTCGACTCAGCCCTGGTGAGGCCACATCTGGAGTGGTGTGTCCAGTTCTGGACTCCTCAGTACAAGAGAGACATGGAGCTCCTGGAGTGGGTTTAGTGGAGGGATACAAAGATATATAGGGGAATGGAGCATCTCTCTTATGAGGAAAGGCTGAGGGGTGTTGGACCAGATGACCTGTAGGGAATGGGTTGAAACTGTTGGGGGGGTTATGGGATGCCACGCTAGGTACAGAGATAAGATGGTGGGTGGAAATCAGACCTTCTTCTCACGCGTCCGAGAACAAAATCGAAACTGCTTCAGCAAAAGTGGCTGACAACACATACTCCCTGGAAGGACTGGGGATTGACTGGTGGGGAAGGAACACGTGATATATGCTAATATGACCAGAACTGGATGAGGATATAAATAAGTCTGCATCTCAGCCATTAAACAATTTCTAGCCTAAACATAAGAGGGGTCCATGCCTTAATTTGCCACAATGACCCACTGTGGTCCCTTCCAACCTGACCCATTCAGTGATTCTGTGACTGACAGAATCACAGAATCATTTATGTTGGAAAAGACCTCTGAGATCTAGTCCAACCTTTGACTGATCAGCACCTTGTCAACTAGACCATAGCACTAAGTGCCATGTCCAGTTGTTTCTTGAACACCTCCAGAGATGGTGACTCCACCACCTCCCTGGGCAGTCTGTTCCAATGCTTAACAACCCTTTCTGTGAAGAAATTCTTCCAGATGTGCATCCTGAACTTCCCCCTTGCACAGCTTGAGGTTTTGTTCTCTTGTCCTGTCACAAGTTGCCTTGGAGAATAGGCCAACCCCCATGTGCTAGAACCTCCTTTCAGTTAGTTGTAGAGAGCAAGAAGGTCCCCCTGAGCCTCCTTTTCTCCAGGCTAAACAACCCCAACTCCCTCAGCCTTTTCTCATATGACTTAATCTCTAGACCCTTCACCAGCTTCATTGCTCTTCTTTGGACTTACTCCAGCACCTCAATGTCTTTCTTGAAGTGAGGGGCCCAGAACTGGACACAGTACTCAAGGGGTAGCCTCACCAGTGCTGAGTACAGGGGGATGATCACTGTCCTGGTCCTGCTGGCCACACTATTGCTGACACAAGCCAGGATGCCATTGGACTTCTTGTCCACCTGAGCACACTGCTAGCTCATGTTCTATTGACCAACACCCCCAGGTCCTTTTCCACTGGGATGCTTTCCAGCCACTCCACCCCAAGCCTGTAGCACTGCATGGGGTTGTTGTGACCCAAGCACAGAACCCGCCACTTGACCTTGTTGATCCTCATACCACTGACCTCAGCCCATTAATCCAGCCTGTCCAGATCCCTCTACAGAGCCTTCCTATGTTCCAGCAGATCAGCACTCCCACCCAACTTAGTGTCACCTACAAACTTACTGAGGGTCCACTCAATACCTTCATCCAAGTCATCAATAAAGATATTAAACAGGACTGGCCCCAGTACTGAGCCCTGGGGAACCCCACTAGTAATTGGCTGCCAACTGGATGTATCATCATTCATTCACCACCATGCTCTGGGCCCAGCCATTCAGCCAGTTTTTAACCCAGAAAAAAGTCTACCTGTCCAAGCCATGGACTGCTAGCTTTTCCAGGAAAATGCTGTAGGAGACAGCATTCCTGAAGTCCAGGAAGACAACATAACTATAGCCTTTCCTGCATCAAATAGGTGGGTCACCTAGTCATAAAAGATCAGGTTGGTCAGGCAGGACCTGCCTTTCCTAAAACCATGCTGGCTGAGGTCTGATCCCCTAATTGTCCTGTATGTGCCATGTGATGGCACTCAAGATTATCTGCTCCATAATCTGACACCAAAGTCAGGCTGACAGGACTGTAGTTCCCCGGATCCTCCACTCATCCCTTCTTGTGGATGAGCATCACATTGGTCAACCTCCAGTTGTCTGGACCCTGGTTAGCCAGGAGTGATGATAAATGATGGAGAGTAGCTTGGCAAGCTCTTCAGCCAGCTCCCTCAGCACCCTCAGATGAATTCCATCTGGCCCCATAGACTTATAGGTGTCTAAGTGGCTCAACGGGTCACTAACTACTTCTTCTTGGATTATGGGGGGTTTGTTCTGCTCCCTATCCCTGTCTACCATCTCAGGGGCCTGGTTGCCCTGAGAATAGCTGGTCTTACTATTAAAGACTGAGGCAAAGAAGGCATTAAGTACCTCAGCCTTTTCCTCATCCTTGGTGACAATCACAGAATCACAGAATATGCTGAGTTGGAAGGGACCCACAAGGATCATCAAGTCCAGTCCTTAGCCCTGCACAGGACCATCCCCAAGAATCACACCATGTGCCTGAGAGTATTGTCCAAATGCTTCTTGAGCTCTGTCAGGCTTGGTGCTGTGACCACTTCCCTGGGGAGCCTGTTCTAGTGCCCAACCACCCTCTGGGTGAAGAACGTCTTTCAATATCCAAACTAGAACTCCCCTGTCACAACTTCAGGCCATTCCCTCAGGTTCTGTCGCTGGTCACCACAGAGAAGAGATCAGTGTCTACCCCTTCTCTTCCCTTCATTATGAAGTTGTAGACTGCTATGAGGTCTCCCTTCAGTCTCCTTCAGGCTGAACAGACCAAGTGTCCTCAGCCACTCCTCATACAGTTTCCCCTCAAGGCTCTTCACCATCTTCATTGCCCACCTTTGGACACTCTCTAATAGTTTAATATCTTTCCTATATTGTGGTGACCAAAACTGCACACAATATTCAAGGTGAGGCTGCACCAGTGCAGAGTAGAGCAGGATAATCACCCCTCTTGACCGGCTGGCGATGCTGTGACTGATGCACCCCAGGACATGGTTGAGCCTCCTGGCTGCCAGGGCACGCTATTGATTCATATTCAACTTGCCAGTGACCAGGGCCCCCAGGTCCCTTTCCGTGGCACTGCTTTCCAGCATTTCATTCCGTTTGTACAAACAGCCAGGGTTGCCCCATCCCAGGTGCAGAATCCAGCACTTGCCCTTTTTGAACTTCATATGGTTGGTGATTGCCCAGTCCTCTAACTTGTTGAGGTCTCTCTACAGGGCCTCCCTGCCTTCGAGGGTATCAACAACTCCTCCCAGTTTTGTATCATCTGCTGTTGTATTTTAGATTCTCTTGTTGAATTTCCCTATGCCACCATGGGCTTTTTTTGGGGCACTCACTGATAGCTGTGTGTGGTCTGATGACTGCTGGAGGACCAGCCTCAGAGAGCGGGGGTGGGGGTTGGGGGAGCAAACAGGGGGGAAGATGAGATCCCTGGGGCAAAAGTCCCATAAGTCCCATGAAAACAAGGAAGAATAAAACGCTGGCAGTTCCAACACTGATTTCTTTGTCCTGGGACTGCTGTTTGGAGGGAGCCACTGGCAGATGCAGGAGAATCTGTTTCACACTCCTGCTTCATGCATCCTGTGCTGCTCCAGGGTCGCACCCACTGGAGTCATGGCATCTCTCTCTGGAGCACCCCATGGCTTCCGGCTGTCCCTTGCCCACTGGCAGCTCCAGAACAGCAGCCATTTCCACTGATCAAGACCATGGCACCTGCCCGTGCTGCAGCATCTGAAGTTGCCATGTGTTTTTCACTGCCAGCAGTCCGCCCTGCACAGTTCCCCATCACTCCGACCGGCCGCTGCTTTCTGTCACTTTTTCATCTGCACTGTCTTGGTGCCACCTCGCCACCACTGCATCCAGACTGAGGGGATTTGGGAGCCTCCCTTTGTGAACTTCTCCACATGTCACCCCAGCTCTGCCCTGGCTCCATTGTGACCATGTGACCACATTGAGACTCCATGGAGAGGAAGCAAAAGAGTGATTTCTAGGTAACATTTTCTCTGTGGTTGTTGTTTTGTTCTGTTTTATTCTTCGTTTTTAGTAAACTGTTATTTGTTTCTATACTTTACTCAAAGGTCTCATAATTCCAAATTTGCATAATTTGGGGGAGGAGGTATTTCTATTCCATCAGAGGTCCCACCTCCTTGACATATAATGAAGGTTCTCGGGCCCAGGAAGGATGCAGATGACCCAATATGGGTTACAGCAAGACTCCAACTTTATTAAAGAAAGTTCTATACTTATAGTATTTCAGACAAGACGTGCCTTAAGATTATTGGCACAGCACACACATAACAATCACCTATTGGTTATAATCAGAAGGCGACTAATTGTATGACCTCATCTAGCTTGCTTCCAAGTTCTCAGGGCCTGCAAGGTTGTTTATCTTACAGCACCCATCTGCTGACCTTGGCAAACGGCTCCTTTATTCTTTTCCCATGAGAAAGAATCCCTACACTGGGTAACGAATAACACTTTAGTCTCTTGAGCAGCCTTTGGATCCATTGGCATAGCAGATATTTTCATCTCCTGTACTACTGAAATTATCAACCTTATAAAACAGGGAATTACGCAAGGCAAAAAAAAAATATAATACTGACAAGAGCACATAATAAGAAGAATCCTACTTTCTTCCACCATGCCATTCCTAATAAATTATCCCACCAGCTACTATCTCACATAGTATTCTTTCTCTCTGCTTCTAAAAATTAATCTTGGCATTTTTCCAATCTTTCTTTCTTCTCTCTCTCTCTGCATCTCTTAGCAATTAATTCATAAAAAAAACCCCAGTTTTTGAAATAAACGGATAACTTGGTTTGAATTTTAATTTTGTTGGAGAAAATATTTGAATCTGAAGTTCTTTCTGCAATATTTAAGCAGATTGTAACAGCAGAGGGAGTGGTCGAGTATTGTCAGGGGTTTCTGCAGAGTGAACAATCGTGTGAATTGTTCACCTCTTCACATGAGGCTCGAAAGGTTGAGGTAACACCAGATCTGACCACAGCAGGCTGGAAACAAATTTGACCTAAGCATTTGTTGTATTAGGTATAGAGCCACTGGTCACAATGTTGTTTGGTTTGCTCACACGGCTGTGGTGCCTAACCCTGCATATATTCCCGTATATGCACTATGTGCCCATCATGGTGCTTTTTTTCAGAGCAGGAAGAGGGATCAGGATTGCTTTGTTGCTATACTATGTGATAGCAACTTAGGACATGATAACATCAAGGGAAATGAAGGTCATTTAGGATGTGTTCAGTTTTGCTCTCCTTCCCTGGTCTTGGGTGCTACCTCTGGGAATTCATTAATAATTGCACCCAGTCTCTGAGGGAAATGGGAGAGGATGATGTTTCTCAACATTCCACCCCCTTTTCCTCCTTCAGGCCTGTTACAACAGCTTGTCAGAATTTTAAATTCCCTTTGAACATTAAGGAAAGCATGTTCTTGTTGCTAAGTCTGCCATGTCTCCTCAGTGCAGTGTACACCATGTTTAGAGTCAAGAAAGAGGTTTCTAGGGAGGTCATTCAGAGATCTGCTCCAAGGGTGGATAGTTGTGAGTGGCATGGAATGTGGGTCAGCTTTTGAAGGACTATTCTGCTCCAATGGCTTGGAAGTTCACCTCTGAACAACTACAGGACCCTGATAAAGTGGCAGAATATTTGAAAGAAAAATACTGTGGCGCTTCCAGAGAGGTGTGAAGTTATACAACATGCTGGGCCCTGGCTGCTACTTATTGGACACTGCTCGTTACTAGGCAGCACCCTCAGGGGGGAGAGGAGGAAAGTAGACCAACAGGCACTGTGGCAAATCAAATTGCAGCTGAACCAGAGGAACAACTCGTGCTGGTAGCAGTCAGTCCTATACAGAAGAAAAAATCCAAGACCAAATCAGTTTTCTAGTGAGAGATGAAAAGGAAGTAGGGCCCTCACAACAGCAGGAAGAGGCAGGGCCAGAGATAATCCCCTGATCCCTATCCCCAGGTGAGTTGCAAAATATGTGAAAAGATTTCAGCTGCCAGTTGGGTGAGCCCCTGGTGACCTGGCTGCTCCGATGCCAGGATATTGTGGCACACAATATGGAGCTAGATGGTAGTGAAACCAAGCAACTGGGATCCCTGTCCTGGGATGTGGGCATTGACCAGGGGATTGGGAAAAGACCAGAAACTCTTAGCCTGTGGATGCAACTCCTGTCAAGTGTGAGGGAAAGGTATTCTCTCAAGGATGAACTAATAGTGCACCCAAGCAGGTGGAATGCCATGGAGAAAGGTATCCAGTACCTGAGAGAATTAGATGTGTTGGAGGTAATCTATAGGGATTCAAATAACAAGCAGTCCCCTGCAGATCCAGATGAGGTTCAGTGTACACAACCCATATGGTGGAAGTTTGTACGGAGAGTGCCATTGTCGTACACCAACTTATTGGCATTGATGTCAATGAAATGAGAACAAACAGTGCTTCAGGTGACTACCTGACTCCAGCAATATGAAGATCATCTTTTTTCCTCCCTACCAACCTGCGCCTGGTCTGTGGAAAGACTATCCACGACTGTTGGAGTTTTCAAAGCCCAAGAAGGAATTCCTTCCAAAAGGTTTGGAGCCAACGCCCTGGGGTGGGGGGAGA
>JAXCLP010000532.1:0-10288 GCA_035584035.1 Lepidocolaptes lacrymiger | reverse complement strand
CTTCCCTGGGTTGGCAGTGCCCCCTTCCCTGGGCTGGCAGTGCCCCTGGCAGTGCCCCTGGCAGTGCCCCCTTCCCCAGCTGGCAGTGCCCCTGGCAGTGCCGCCTTCCCCGGGCTGGCAGTGCCCCCTTCCCTGGGCTGGCAGTACCCCTGGCAGTGCCCCCTTCCCCAGCTGGCAGTGCCCCTGGCAGTGCCCCCTTCCCTGGGCTGGCAGTGCCCCCTTCCCTGGCTGGCAGTGCCCCTGGCAGTGCCCCCTCCCCGGGCAGCAGCTCACCAGGGCAGGGGGCTGCCGATGAGGATCCTGCCCAGCGGGTACTCCTTCCCTCGCACCGTCACCGGTGGGCTCACGTCCAGGTTGCCGAAGGAGTCCAGGCTGGTGACGTTTTTCCCGGGGGGCTCGCGGGTCACGTACCCGAAATCGGGGCCCTGCAGGAGGAGCAGAGGGAATTGTGGCCAAGGATATTCCAGAGTGGGAATTTTGGGGGGAGAAATGGGGGTTTCGGCGTGACGACGCACCAGGATCTTTTTGAAAGCAAAGTCCTTCAACCCTCTGTTCCTGGGCGAGTCGAAGACCACGGGGAAGGATTTGTGGGGGGCCTCCACATAGCCAAACTCCAGCTCGTCCTGGTGGGGAGGAAGAAGAGGAGGAGGAGGAGAACGAGGAGGAGGAAGGCTCAGGGCAGGCTGATGGGCATCTCCACAGGGATTGGGGAGGGTGGAGCAGGAGATGGGGAGAACCCAGCAAAGCTCAGGTTCCAAATCCCCCACCCAGCACCACACGGGGGGCACCACACGGGCACAGAGGGCAGGGAAGAGGGGCAGGGAATGGGCAGGGAGGGCCTTGGACCTCCTGGGGGGGGCATGGTGGGGTCCTGCCTGCAGTGGAGACCTTCTGTAAAGCATCAAGAATCTCCTCTTGCAGTGAGGTCCCTTTTGCAATGCCCCAAGGGGTCCCCTCTTGCAGTGGGGTCCCTTTTCCAATGCCCCAAGGGGTCTTGCTTGCAACGAGGTCCTTCTTGCAGTGGAGACCCTCTTGCAAAGCACCAAGAGGCCCCCTCTTCCAGTGGGGGTCCATTTGCCAGTGTCCCATGAGGTCTTCCTTGCACTGGAGACCCCCTTGCAGAGCCCCAAGGGTTCCCCTATCTCAGTGAGGGTCCCTCTTGCAATGAGGTCCCTCTTGCACTGGAGACCCTCCAGCAATATTTCATGGGGTCTCTTTTGCAATGGGGTTCCTCATGGAAGGTTCCATTGAGTCCTCTCCCAACAGACCTCTCTTGCAATGTCCTGTGGGGTCCCTCTTGCCGTGGGGACCCTCTTACAGTGTCCCATGAGGTCCCTTTTTCAATGGGGTCCCCTCCTTCAATGGGGTCCATCATGGAATACCCCATGGAGACTCTTCAATGCCCCATGGGGTCCCCTCCTTCAATGGGGTCCATCATGGACTACCCCATGGAGACCTTCCAATGTCCCATGGGGCCCCTTTTGCAATGGGGATCCCTTTCACAATGTGGCTCCCTCTTCCAAAGCCCCACAGGGTCCCTCTTCCAATGAGGGTCCCCCTTCCAAAGCCCCACAGGGTCCCTCTTCCAATCCCACAGTCCCTGGACAACCTCCCTGCCCGTGCTGGTTTCCACCACCACCAGCCCTTCCCTGGGCTTTGGTTCCCAGTTGCCTGGTCCATCTCCTGGCATCCAGGTGCTTCCCAAGCAGCCAGTCCCTCCAAGAGGTGCCACCAGTGAGAGTGACACCTTGGGTGGCCCAGGAGCCTCTGAGGGACCGGAGGGATGGCAAGTGTGGATGGATGGATGAACAACCATGGGTGGATGAACAAGCACGGATGGATGACCTGGATCCAGCGGTCGCTCCGGGTGTCCTGCTCGGAGCAGATGGTCAGCTTGCAGTTGGCTTTCCTCAGCAGGACCTTGAGCCCTTCCAGAAAGGCTTCGTTGGAGTCCGAGCCCTGCTTGATGCTGGAAGGAGGGACCAAAGCTGTGAGTGGGATCCCAAGAAGTTCCCACAACCCCAACCAGGCATGGGATTAGACCTGGAGAGGTTCCTCTCCTCCAGCCTTTCTCCTTGGGATTGCCATGAACCCACTCTCCAGGCTCCCTTCCCAAATGTTGCCTCCAGTGTAGGACTTACAAAGCCCACCCAGCAAAGCAGGGCCCCAAAACTCCTCCTTGGAGAGTCACCCAAGGCAGGACAACCCTCCTACCTGCAGACAAAAACCTCCAGGGGCTGTTGGGTGTTGGGCATCATGATCCAGGGGGCCACACGGAAAACCACGGTATCCGTGAAAATCGGCGTGCCCGGAGAGTTCTGCAGGGAGGAGGAATCCAGTGGGGAGTGGGGCTGGAAAACCCAACTCTTGGGGGACTCAAGGGATGGGCCAAACCTCCTGTACCTTGTGGGGGACCTCCAACAAGCTGGCGCTGATGGAAACCACCCCGGAGAAGCCCTTGTCGGGGAAGGCCAACCCTTCCACGTAGAAGGTGTTGTCGCCGGTGCCGACGTTGTCCAGCACGTAGGAGAGCTTGTCCGGCCCCAAGACGGGCTTGTAGTGAGGCCGGAAGTCACCCCCTGCAGCAGAAACACCAACACACCCAACCCAAGACATGGTGATCAACCCAGGACAGGGTGACCAACCCAAGACATGACGACCAACCCAAGACAGGGTGACCAACCCAAGACATGGTGACCAACCCAAGACATGATGACCAATCCAAGGCAGGGTCACCAACTCAAGACAGGGTGACCAACCCAAGACGTGGTGACCAACCCAAGACGTGGTGACCAACCCAAGACAGGGTGACCAACCCAGGGCAGGGTGACCAACCCAAGACAGGGTGACCAATCCAAGGCAGGGTGACCAACCCAAGGCAGGGTCACCAACCCAGGGCAGGGTCACCAACCCAAGACGTGGTGACCAACCCAAGACAGGGTCACCAACCCAAGATGTGGTGACCAACCCAAGACACAGTGACCAACCCAAGACACAATGACCAACCCCGGGCAGGGTCACCAACCCAAGGCAGGGTCACTAACCCAAGGCACAGTGACCAACCCAAGACACGGTGATGAACCCAAGACGTAGTGACCAACTCAAGACACAATGACCAACCCAAGGCAGGGTGACCAACCCAAGACACGATGACCAACTCTCCCACCGGTCAGGCAGGAGGCACCAGAGAGGAGGAGGAGGAGGAGGAGGAGGATCCATCCTCTTCTCCAGGGAACACGCTTGATCTTCCTGCTACAAAGAGGACTCCATCCCCTCAGGTCCAACCCTTTCAAGGTGCGTGGCTTGAGTTGGAGTATCTTAATGATACGCTTGGGCTTCCCTGACCTGATTTTCGGCGGGGACCTCCCAGTTCAAAGGCGGAACGAGATGGGCTGCTCTGGGGGTTGGGTCACTGGATGTGCCAAAAAGGTGTTGGAGTTTCCACTCCATGGGAAGGTCAAAATTCCACAAAGCTCCTTGAGAAAAGCCTTTTTTGCTCTTTTTTTCCCTGCCTTGATTTTTCCCATCCAGCCCCACCTTCTACAAGAGCTGAGGAGCTTTGGGGACAAGTGAATGTTTCCAGCCCCAAATGGAGGAGACCTTTGGGGTTTGCTCACCTTGGGGTGGTTCTCCAACATCTGGGACAGGAGGAGAAGGAAGGGATACTCACGGAGAGCGTGGAAAACCCGCACTTTGTCGGCGTCCGTCTCGGAGACGTGCAGGACCACCTGGTACTCGGCAAAGGTGGCGCTGGGCCCTTGGGTCCTCAGCAGCATCATGGACATGTCCTGGAGGTCTGGGGGGCACAGGTGGAGACAGAGGGCGTGGAGAGAGGGGCTGGAGGTGGGGAACACCCCAGTGACACCCCCTGGGTGCCCCCAGGCTGTGGTGACCCCGTACCTGCAGAGGTCCGGATGTCCACCTGGTCGCTGTCCGGGCCCCCCGTGCCGGGGCTGTCCCGGTCACAGTTGACCAGCAGCACAGCGCCTTGTCCATCTGGACCCCACGTCCACTTGGCCTGGAGGAGAAGCACCAGAAGAGGATGGGAGCAAAATCCCACCCTCACTTGGAGGGCGACCCCAAACATGCACGATGATTTCAAGCCCCTCAACTTCCCAACCTCAACTTCTTGCAGGGCCAGTAAAGACTATTTGGGAGAGATGTCGTCTTCTGACAAGGCAGGAAGTACCTACCAGGCCTCACCTGGACAGAGCTGCACCGTTTTTAGGAACACGTCCCATCTCCACACACAATTAGGCCGAGCTTAATCAGCCCTGCTTAATTGTTGGGGCAGATGCAGATTTGTTGCCAAAGGGGGGAAGCTCTGGCTGGTTCCTAAACTCACTTAGAGGCAGGTTTGAAATCCAGGAAGGAAAAGAGGGGGAAAAGGAAAGAGGGAAAAGCAGAGGGTTTTCTGAGAGGGTTTTCTGAGAGGGTTTTCTCAGGGGGTTTTTCTGAGAGGGTTTTCTCAGGGGGTTTTTCTGAGAGGGTTTTCTCAGGGGGTTTTCTCCTCCAGGATCTGCAGGGTTGGAATGAAATGTAGGAAATGTTGGCACAGAATAGGAAAATAAAGTCCTTTCCTCCTCAGTTAGTAGGGATTTTCTGGGTTGTTTACCCTAATTTAGACCCCAGCCAAGTCCCTGTCCCTCCTGGAGATCTTTAGGGAAGAGGCTCCAAAGGGACACGCCGTGATTGCCCCTCCAAACGGGGCCTCCAGCGAAGCTTCCCCTTACCTTGTCCTTGCCTTTGCTCTTGACTCTGCCACTCCGGCTCCAGTCCACGTCCAGGGACACCTCTGGAACATCAGGAGACCCAGCTCTTGGTGGCCCTTCAGGCTCATTCAACACCAACCCCACCTTCAAACCCCAAAGCTTCTCCAGACCCGACATCTCTGACCGAATGCTGATGGCAAACCCAACCCCAGGTTTTCTCGTGGCTTGGATCTCCACCTGTCTTGTCCCATTTCGGTGCCCCCCAGAAGGGACAACCCCATTTTATGACCTGTTTTGTGTTTTCAATGATTTTGTACTGATTGTTGTGGTTTTCATGAAGCCAAAACATGGTGGGGTCATGAAAAAAAGGGGGTTTATTGTGTTTTTTCAGGGTCTGGTGCAAGGAAAGGGAAGGATTTTCCCTCCTTGAGCTCCCCTTGACCCAAATTTCGGCCTTTGCTGCTACCAAGCTGAGGTTTCCCAGCGACCTCCTCCAGGTGGGACATGTGGAAAATAATCCAGAGAACATGGAGAAGCTGAGAAGGACAGTCTAAATCTAACCATGAGAAGAACATCCATAAACCAAAAGCCCCGTGGCCCTTGGTGGCCCCAGGTAGCTCCAACCCCTTGTGGGACGTGGGAAACCTTCAGCCTCTTGTGAACTTTTGGGAGGCACCTTCATGACTCGAGGCCACCGGAGTCATGCGGAGCCTTTAGAAAATCCCAAATTTAGGGTAATTAATCCATCCAAGTGGAAGCTTCTGCCTCCAGACCGGCCGTCTAGACTCGCTTTGGAGTCAGCGGGGAAAAACAGGCATTTGGAGGGAATGATTCACCTCAGCCCCAACTCCCAAAATAGGTCAGGCGGGGCTCAGGTGCCTGTTCCTCTCCCCTGACAGAGGTCCAGGAGGAGCTCAGGAGATCTCTGGGCCCCGGTGGTGTTGGCAAGAAGAGGAGGATGCTCCTCTCGAGCGTCGGGTGGGGACCCACCCCGGCCTTTTGTGCACCGTGTAAGGCAAGGTAATAACATCTCAATTATCTCCCTCTCGTCAGCATCGGTCGACACCCAAACCTCCACCCCGGAGTCCCGACTTCCCTGCCGTGCCCTGAACCCAACTGGATCTCGTCACCACCTGGCCAAGGGTTTGGTCACCACCTGGCCAAGGGTTTGGCCTCCACCCCGGAGCCCCGACTTCCCTACCGTGCCCTGAACCCAACTGGATCTCGTCACCTGGCCAAGGGTTTGGCCAACACCTACCGACACACGTGAGGTACAGCCAAGCCACGGCGAGCTCGTTGCCCTCGCGGCCGTAGTAGGAGATCTTAACCTGCAAAGACACCACGATGGTCCCTCTCGGATGGGCCTCTTCCCGGTGGTGTTGGCCAACCCAGAGGTTCTTGGAGGGCTCTCCATTACTCATGGTTCGCTTGAACCCTTTCTGGCTGCTTCAGCACGAAGGTGGGCAGGGAAAGAGCTGAGTTTGGAGAGGTTTTCTGCCCGGCACGGCTTTTGCAACCGCCGCTGCCTCATGGTGAGGGCACAAACGGCACCTCCTTCCCCTTCCCAGTTTCATTTTTGGTGGGTGTTCGTTACACAACCCCCTTTTGAGCTTTTTTTCTGTGAAAACAGGCCCCAGCTCAGCACTCCTGGCCCTGACTCTGCTGCTTTGAGGCTTCCTCAGCATCCCACTTGTCTTCCCTTGAAATCGGACTCAGCTTTTCCCGGTCCCGGCCCGTGAAAACCCAACTGACCTTGTTGTCATTGACGGTCCTGCTGGTGACATCGATGGTCACGACCACCTCTATGTCGGGGTCCAGGGGCCACCTGGAGTCGACCATGGGCTTTGTGGTGGGGCTGTGGATGATGTGGACGGTGACGGCGGACGTGGCGTGGACATCAAAGGACGTGGCCGCTTTGGGGGTGGATCTGGAACAGAGGGATGTCGGGTTAGAGACCGAGTTGTCCCTCCAGTTCTCCTCTGCTCCAACCTGGAATTAAAATCCAGCCCTGACTGGGTGGAAAGGCCTCCAAAACCATGTCTGGGTGATGAGATGGTTGGGTTCTGTGTGTGTTATCTCCGTGGTGGTGTTGAGCAAGAGGAGCTCCCACTGGAGCTCTGGCACGTCCACCCGTGGTTAGGGTGGAATCTCTGGAGTTTGGCCATCCAACCTCCCTCCACCACCCCAAAATCCCATCATCCTGTGCCAAAACCCCGGCAAAGAACCCCAATAATTCAACCACTTGTGGGATGGTCATTGCAGGATCATTCCTTGAGCTAGAGATGCTCCAGCTTGGAGAGGAGCCTGGAGAACCCTCACCCCACCTCATGACATCCTTGGGCAGCCTTTGAAGTGCTGCCTACCTGCTCATTAGAGCCCCAGCAGCTCCATCCCGGGAGTGCTCCGACCTGTCTGCCATCGGGAGCCTCCGAAAAGGGCCCAGGTGGGAAATTTCGACGGGGACAACAAAAGGAGGACATCAAAAAAAAAAAAGGGAACGCGACGCAGAGGAGATTTATGGCCGGTGTTGGTCTTGGCTTGGCATCCCCAGGGCCTGGAGGAGCTTGGGAGGGGCATTAAAGGATCCTCTGGCTTGTCATCTGCATCTTTAGCATCGTGGGGCGTCCTGGATCCACCTGTTGGGTGTTGTGACTTCCCAAATTTGGGTCAATTTGCCCAGATTTTACAGCTCGAGTCATAAATCCACCTGTTGGGCGTTGTGACTTCTCAAATTTGGGTCAATTTACCCAGATTTTACAGCTCGAGTCATAAATCCACCTGTTGGGTGTTGTGACTTTCTCAAATTTGGGTCAATTTACCCCGATTTTACAGCTCGAGTCATAAATCCACCTCTTGGGTGTTGTGACTTCCCAAATTTGGGTTAATTTGCCCTCATTTTACAGCCAGAGCTGTAAATCCACCTGTTGGGTGTCGTGACTTCTCAAATTTGGGTCAATTTACCCAGATTTTACAGCCCTAGCTGTAAATCCACCTTTTGGGTGTCGTGACTTCTCAAATTTGGGTTAATTTGCCCTGATTTTACAGCCCCAGCTGTAAATCCACCTGCACATTTTTGGATGTTGTAACTTCCCAAATTTGGGTTAATTTGCCCTGATTTTACAGCCAGAGCTGTAAATCCACCTCTTGGGTGTTGTGACTTCCCAAATTTGGGTCAATTTACCCCAGTTTTACAACCCCAGGGGTAAATCCACCCGCTGGGTGTTGTGACTTTCTCAAATTTGGGTCAATTTATCCAGATTTTACAGCTCGAGCCATAAATCCACCTCTTGGGTGTTGTGACTTCCCAAATTTGGGTTAATTTGCCCTGAGTTTACAGCCTGAGTCGTAAATCCACCTGCACATTTTTGGATGTTGTAACTTCCCAAATTTGGGTTAATTTGCCCTGATTTTACAGCCCAAGTCATAAATCCACCTGCACATTTTTGGATGTTGTAACTTCCCAAATTTGGGTTAATTTACCCCGATTTTACAGCTCGAGTCATAAATCCACCTCTTGGGTGTTGTGACTTCCCAAATTTGGGTTAATTTGCCCTCATTTTACAGCCAGAGCTGTAAATCCACCTGTTGGGTGTCGTGACTTCTCAAATTTGGGTCAATTTACCCAGATTTTACAGCCCTAGCTGTAAATCCACCTTTTGGGTGTCGTGACTTCTCAAATTTGGGTTAATTTGCCCTGATTTTACAGCCCCAGCTGTAAATCCACCTGCACATTTTTGGATGTTGTAACTTCCCAAATTTGGGTTAATTTGCCCTGATTTTACAGCCAGAGCTGTAAATCCACCTCTTGGGTGTTGTGACTTCCCAAATTTGGGTCAATTTACCCCAGTTTTACAACCCCAGGGGTAAATCCACCCGCTGGGTGTTGTGACTTTCTCAAATTTGGGTCAATTTATCCAGATTTTACAGCTCGAGTCATAAATCCACCTGTTGGATGTTGTGACTTCCCAAATTTGGGTCAATTTACCCAGATTTTACAGCTCGAGTCATAAATCCACCTCTTGGGTGTTGTGACTTCCCAAATTTGGGTTAATTTGCCCTGATTTTACAGCCTGAGTCGTAAATCCACCTGCACATTTTTGGATGTTGTAACTTCCCAAATTTGGGTTAATTTACCCCAATTTTATAGCCCGAGTTGTAAATTCAACTGCTCACTGTTAGAAGTTGTAACTTCCCAAATTTGGATCATTTTGCCCCAATTTTACAGCCCCAAATGTAAATCTACCTGCAGGTTGTTGGATGTCGTAACAAAATTTGGGTCATTTTGCCCCAATTTTACAACTCCAGCTATAAATCCACATTTTTGGATGGTGTAACTTCCCAAATTTGGATCATTTTGCCCCAATTTTACAGCCCCAAATGTAAATCTACCTGCAGGTTGTTGGATGTCGTAACAAAATTTGGGTCATTTTGCCCCAATTTTACAACTCCAGCTATAAATCCACATTTTTGGATGGTGTAACTTCCCAAATTTGGATCATTTTGCCCCAATTTTATACCCCATGTTTTAAACCCACCTGGACTTTTTGGGATGTTTTCACTTCTCCAATTTGGGTCTCTTTGCCCTCATTTTAAACCCTCCCACTTCGCCATCCCCAAACTCCCCCCGCCCGGTGCCCTCCTGGAATGAAATCCCGCATTTTTTAATGAATCCCATATTTTTTAATGAATCCCCTATTTTTTAATGGCAAAACCATCCACTCCCTGATTTTTTGATCCAAATTTGCCACCGAGGAGCCAAATCTGCCCATTTTGGAGGCTCGGGCTGAGTGTTTAAATAAAACTGAGCATTTTTGGAGTATTAAACAAGGATAAAAAATACAAATAATAGATTTTATACCTTCCAAAGTGGCTGGAGGGGGGAAATAAGACTTTTTTAGGGCAGGCAAAGCCCTCGGAGGGCACATCCTGGCCCAGCTCCAACACACAACCCCAATAATTGTGGGATGCGATGCCGACCGACTCGTCCCGTGGGGATCGTCATAAACCAGATTTATATTATTAAATTATTATTAAATAATGACCCCGTAAAGGCAGGGCAAACCCAACCTCCCATCTGCCCAATGAACCCACCCCTGGGTTTAATCATTCCAGATTTCCTTTTCCTGAATTTCATCCCAGAAAGATCTCTTTTCCTGGATTTCACCAATCCAGAAAGATCCCTTTTCCTGGATTTCATCCCAGAAAGATCCCTTTTCCTGGATTTCACCAATCCAGAAGGATCTCTTTTCCTGGATTTCACCAATCCAGAAGGATCTCTTTTCCTGGATCTCATCAATCCAGAAAGATCTCTTCCTGGATCTCATCCTGGCCAAATCTCCTTCCTGGAACTGCCAGATTTTTGTTGCCTGAGCCACATATTTTCTCCTCGGGCCCGTTTTAGCTCCGAGTTGTCAGGCTGGAATTTCTCTTGCCTAATGTTTGCAGAGCCAGAAATAGAGCCGGGTTGAAGCGGGGCGTGCTCGGGCTTTGCTGGTGAACCATCCCATCCCATCCCATCTCATCCCATCCCATCCCATCCCATCCCATCCCATCCCATCCCATCCCATCCCATCCCA